>PVJH01032741.1:0-22356 GCA_004026705.1 Nesogale talazaci | reverse complement strand
ATGTAGGAGTGATTGTGAAGGTGAAAGTTTGTCCCATGGTCCATGGCATTACATTGACTTGGAATTGACTGGAAGGCACCTCACAATGACAATGACAATAATCAGCCGACTCTGAGTTGAGGAAAAGATGGTGGACTATGCAGGTAAGCCAGTGGCATTTCAAGGATTTGTACAAATGACAATGTCAGGCAGGGCAGAGGAGTTGGGGCGTGTGGATGTGGAACACACATGCAGAGAGATGCGACACTGAAGATGGAGGAAGGGACCAGCAGCCTAGGAATGCTAGTGACCTCCCTCCCAGAGGAACACATCTCTGCCAATCCCTGGACTTAGACCAGGGGCTCTGACCTCCGGGACTGTGGGATCACGTTTGTGGTTCTGTCTGCATTGAGTCCGCCCCCTTCAAGTCACCATGAACTTTGTTGTAGTGGTAACTACTGTTGTGACAGTTTGTCTGTAAGATCATGGACTATATTAAAAACAAGCAAACAAACCAGAAAAGAACCGAACTGGTGATCCACTCACAACAATCTGATAGTTCAGAGTAGGACCATAACTCAGATTGGATGTCTTTATGGAAGGAGCATGCCTCCTTTTGGAGCAGCTGGTGGGTTTGAACTGCTGACCTTGAAGTTATCAGTCCACCATGCCACCAGGGCTCCTTATCTGTTGCTGCCACACCGAATTACATGTTGTCTCTGCCTTATCTTGGGGTCCCATCCCGACCTCTTTTTACTACATGCAATATTCTAAGATAGCCGTGAGTTTGCATGTCAGGTTTCCAACCCCCAAAGAAAATAAAGATCAGATTTATAACGAAACTACTTCTAAAAGACCATAATAAAAAACCCCATAATAATCATTTAGAAAGCTTAAAGGAGGCCTTCAGCTTATAGCAGATTGGACTTGGGGTGGAGTTGGCAGGCTAGAGTCCCAAGATAAGACGGGAACAACCTGTCATTGATTTGGCAGCAACAGGACAAGAACAAAGCACTGCAAGAAGGCCACATATCTCCACCCCCCTCCCCACACTGCTGGGTTTTACTGACATGACTCCATATGTGGTGGCTATGTGGTGGTGGTAGAGGTGGCCGTGGGGTGGAGTCACGCCAATTCTGATTCATAGGGCCTCTTGAGAACCGTGTAGAACAGTCCCACAAGGCTTCCCAGGCTGAACCCTTTCTGGGAGCAGACTGCTGGGTCTTCTCCCCCTCAGTATGGCCTGTTGACTAGCTCCCGAGCACTTAACAGTTGAGTCACCACACACGTCCATGCCTCCTGGACCACTCTGGCTCAGTGTGGGCTGCTCACTGGAAGGTCAGAGGATGGAACCCCCTGGCAGCTCTGAGGGAGAGGTGATGGTCTCTTGGACACCCATGGGGAGGTCCTGCACTGCCCTGCAGGGCCGCTGTGAGGGGGATTTGACCCTGTGGCAGTTGCTGGGTTGCTGTGGAAGACGCTGGAGACAGTGAGCGTGCTCACGTGGTTCTGAGTACCCAGAACTCCACCCAGGGGCCCCGATGGCTTATGAGTTGGGCTGCTAACTGCAAGGTGGGCAACAAACAGTACTGAGAAGCGGGGGTGGAGATCAAAAACAGGAGGATCCCCGCTCATGGAGCAGCTTCTCCATGGAGGGCCAACTCGTGGAAGAGAAGCCCCGGTGGCCTAGTGACTACTCCTTTCCCTGCTCACCTCAAGATCAGCTGTTCAAAACCGCCAGCAGCTCCCCGGGATAAAGACGAGGCTTTCTGCTCCCATAATAAGGGACCATTTCAGAAACCGCAGGAGCAGTTCTCCCCTGTCTTTTAGGGTCACTGTGAGCTGGACCTCAACTCGATGGAGGTGACTTTGGCTCTGAGTTTCCCAGTGAAGAATAACAGATGGGACCCTAAGGCTGTCCGATCCTGTGGGGACCTGCAAAGTGAGACATCTATGAAGTCAGCGGCAGACATCAAACACACTAGGGACACCTGGAGAGCGTCCAGGACCTGAGCTGGGCCCTCGAGTGTCTGCTCAGTCACATTCTGGGGTGGTGGACTCAAGCCTGCTGGCTTTGAGGAAGCCCAGGAGTTAAATGCTCCACTGTTCATGGTCAGGCCAGTAGTTCAAACCCATCATCTGCTTCCTGGAGGGAAGACGAAGCCACTTCATCTACTTCCATCAGGATGTGCAGCCTGGGGAAGCCCCACAAGACAACTCGACTGTGTCCTCGAGGGTGGAGATGCGTTGGAAATCAAGCAGCAGTGGGGTTAGCTTTTGCTTTGTGACAAAGGGAGCACGTCAGAATGGAATGCGACCTTGCTTGAGCACCTCAGCACTAGGTGGAAGGGGAGCCAGAGGGGGTGAGAGGAAGCCCTCTTTGTGAGGGGAGATGGGGGTGGGGGTGGACAGGAAAAAAATAGCCGACTTCCCGGGGAGGGATCTTTAATGCCCTATTCCATCAAACAAACACTAATTTTTTTTAAATTTGAGATGACCCTATACATGACGGAATGGATACCTTCTCAGTTTCTAACATACCATCACTGATCCAATCCTATTCTTCAGGCTCTGTGACCCTTCCCACTGACTTTTTTCCAGTCACCCCACCCGAGGGCCCCTCAGCAACAACTCAGCCTACAGACTTGGAGGACTCAGAAGGGGTCAACCTCAGAATGCCAAAGGACTAATTTGTTATCAGAACCATCTGTGCCAGCCAGGGGGATGGGAGACTTGTCCCAGCCTGGCCTGGGTTCTTCACGTCTTCTGTGGAGAGTGAGTGTCTCAAGACGGGCCTGTTCCAAGGCTGAGCCCTTCCCTCTGGCAGTACAATGCAGTGGCTCTCGCTGGCCTGTCCCTCTGCGGTGATTAAGTCTGTCTGCTCTGATCTGGCAGTCTGGATTTAAAGCTTCGCTCTGAGATGGGAATGCTTATCCACGTTGGAGCGGAGCCCTGTCAGGGAACCCGACACTGGACTCCTTGCCCCAATCTGGCTATTTATATTTCCACTTAGGCTCCCCGGATGGTGTCAAAGCTTGGCTGCTATCCAAAACGTGGGGGGGTTTGAGTCTACCTAGATTACACATTGGGCCGCTAACCGCAAGGTCAGCAGTTCAAGACCATGAGCCAATTCAAGGGAGAAAGATGAGGCTTTCTGATCCCTGTAAAGAGTTAGCGTCTCAGAAACCCACCCCTGGAGTTCTACCCTGATCTCTAGGGCCACTACACGTTCAGGATGGCAATGGTTTGCTTTGGGGGAGCCTGGGAAGAAAGGTCTGCTGATGGCCTTCTGCAAAACCAGGCCCCGGAAACCCTGGGGACCTGATCCTACTCTGACTTGCCTGGCGTCACCGCGAGTGGGAATTGACATGTCAGCAATTGTCCTCTATGTATTCATTTTCATATTTCCATATTGCCAAGGCCGGTGGAGGCAACAGACTGCGCACTGGGCTGCTAGATCCCACGTCGGCAGTTCAAACGCACCAGCTGGTCAGAGGGTGAAACAGGAGGTCATCTGCCCCCACAAAGACTCCCCGCCTCAGGATTCCTCTGGGGCAGCTCTGCTCTGTCCCCCGGGGCCTGTGAGTTCCAAGCATCTAAGGTGACGGACTGGTGTCCCTTCTACACGTAAAGCCACCAGTAAGGACGAGGCGCCGTCACCGACTGGTTCACAGCTGTTTATTTTAAAAGCACCAGCAGCTCAAGACATTTGTTCTCTGGAAGATAGAATGGCCTTAAAAGTGTGATGCAAATTTAAGTTCTACAAATAAGCTCCAAATATGATGAAAAGCCATGATAAAGAAAACGTGTGTGTGTGTGTGTGGTTTTATAGATACAATGGGTCTAGGAAGCAGTAGTAAGTAGTAAGTTAGTAACAGTGACAGCTGGTTCTCACTGTTTTCTATGTTTTACTTACTCAGATGGCTCCCCCTTATCTGAGGGGATATGGCAAGACACCCCCCCCCCAGTTAGGCGACTAAAACCATGATGACTGTGAATCTTATCTATGCTGGTTTTTCCTACACGTGCATTCCTATGATATAGTTTAATTGACAGATGAGGCAGAGAAAGAGGATAGCAACAATAACTAGTGATGAAACAGAATCATCACAGCAATTGACTTGTCAGGAAGGTTATGGAGGTGAGTGACACAGCCCCAGGCTGCTCTTTCCAGGCCTCAGGCTCCCTAGTCCCTGGAGCCTCAGAAAACAAAGCTCTGAACCAGGGAGGATGCGTGTCCCTATGGTTTGGACGAAGGAGATGGAAAGTCCTGTGGACTGTCGAAGAACAAGCCAATCTGTCTTGGGTGAAGTACCCTCAGAATGCAGCTCAGAAGTGGGGAAGGGGAGACTTTGTCTCATGAATTTTGGACATGTCTAGCCTGTCAATCTGGAGAAAGCCAGTGAGACCTCTGTGTGGGCATGGCCTTCTCTGAGAATTCTGGAAAATGTGGTCCTTCCTTCGTGGAGGCGGAGACACTGTCTCGGTTCTCTTCCTGGGAGACTTTCTACTGACAGCACTCTCTTGGAGACGCTCGACTGACAAGACCCAAGGTTGACTCCCTCACTGTGAGACACTCCAGAGGAGAAGCCACATGAACCTACCCCGATGCACCCAGACCTCTGAAGCCGGAGGAGCCACTCAGAGACCCCTGCCAGTGCTGAGATGTTTACAGCGCCACTGGATCCAAAGGCACCCGGCCCATCTGGCTTGCAATCATCCTGCATTTGGCATCATTGCATGTGTTTTGTGAGTCTGAAGAACACTTTATAGACTGGTATCAGACATCTGCGCTAATATGGGACTTATGACCTTGGACTGGACTGGGTTGGGATGTTTTCTTAGTGCACACTGACTTGTATATAAAACTCTTTCTTATAAACATATGAATGTTTATGAATCTGTTTCTATAATCTACCTGGACCAACACAAGCACCTGACAACCGTCACCACAGTGTGTCCATATGCATTTCTCAGATGGGCAGAGTAGAACTAACTACCCCTGTGGGTTTCCAGGGCTGTCACCCATTAAGGGACTAGAAGGCCTCATTTATCCTTCTCCCATGGAGATGCCGGTGCTTTCAAACAGCTGACCTTGACAGTGAGAGTGAGCAGGCCAACAGGAACTCACCCCACCATGGACACCATGGCAGTGAGTTTGGTTTGGATGGGAACTTACTGCACCTTCCCAGGAGCTGAACCCTGCTTGTAATCATTTTTGAAGTTGTAATGGCTCCTTTTTTTTTTTCCTTCTTTATATTTCATGACAAATCCAAATTGTTCTTGGCCATCCAGCTCCTCAGGGAAGGGGTTTTGCTGGTAGCTCCTGCCAACTCTGCTCACGAAATAGACCTTGGTAACAGGCCGAGGTCAGAGCTGAACTTTCTGTGCACTTTCTGTGCATCCCCTTGGCTTTCTTCTGGAAAGGCCATCTCGGCCATGTAAATCGTCTTCCCCAGTGAGCAGGCCCCAGCAGTTGCTCATTTGTGACCCGAGACTGGCTGAATTACACTATCTGTAATAAAACCTGGAGTTTCGATGCTGAGTGCAAGCGCTCGGGGCAGTGGGGGAGAGAAGCTGCAGAACAGGCCCTTCAAGACTAGCTCTCCTGGGAACACAGCCAGTTAAAGACTATTCTGGACAAGGGAGGCTCGCACTGGTGGGTAAACAAGATCATCAAGTTTCCAGCCATGGTGGAGATCTTTTGCACAGCTTGGAATGTTTCAACTCAGGAGAAGAAGCATCAGAGACTGGACTCACAGACTCCCATTCCCCCACTGTCCCCACCCCCCACCCCAGGGCCACAGGGTGGGAGGATTCGTACACCATCAGCGAATGCCTATGACCCTAGAATTGGCAGACTGGAGCTTTGGCCTACAAATTTCTGTGAATTTGAAGTACAGAGAAATGCAAGTGACATTTGACATAATGTTTTCTTCTAGAATCTACTGGCATGGCCAGGATGGTATCCAAAGACCAGCAGGCATCCCTGAGCAGTGCCAAAAGTGAAGCGCTTGACTGCTGGCCCAACGGTTTTTAAACCCACTCAGAGGTGCCCAGAAGACATCGAAAAGTCATCATTCCAAGGGCTCTTGTGGAACCATCTTGTTGAGCACACACAAGATCTCCACATGCCAGGATGGGCAGTAAAATGGAGATGGAGCCATGCCATTGGGAGTCTGGGTGTTCTTTGGCATGGTCCAAAGGTGTGGAGTCCTTGAGCAATGAGAGCTAGGTTGTTTTCTAGGTTGGGCAACTTGGGTTTTGATCCAATGTTTTTCTATGCACTTTGCTATAGATGGACTTTGATGAAGGGTGAAGATATCAACTGCATGGGGTGATGGCAAGAATGACCCCCAGTTTCACAGATCAGAAGCTAAGAGGTTGGTCTTCTAGGTTGGTCTAAGTGACTTGACCAGATCAATGCCACACACACACACACACACACACACACACACACACACACACTGTGCTGGATTGATGTCTTGACTTTTTCTACTCTCCACTTCCCAAGCACTGGAGCTTCTCAGAGCCAGTCACGGTCCTGTATTTTCAGGCAACTAAGGGCTTTGACCAGTAGACAGAGACCTGAAGACTCAAATAGGACACGGGCAGGCAGAGGAGAGGATCCCAGGTGCATGATTGCCAGGCTGGACCACAGACACAAGTGGGACTGTGTGTTAGTCTGGGTAGACTAGAGAAACAAATTCATAGACACACATATGGAATCAAGGGAAAGGTTTATATACAAGAGGAATGGAACATTGAGAAAGCATCCCAACCCAGTTCAGTCCAAAGTCGTAAGTCTGATATTAGCCCATATGTCTGATACTAATCTATAAAGCACATGCACAAGCACATGCACAAGCACATGCACAAGCACATGCAATGACACCAGGACAATCATGGGCCAGTGGGTGCAGAATCTTGTGTATCTAGCTGGGGTAGAAATACCTGAGTGCTGGCAGGAGTCTCTGGTTCCATCAGGGCAAGCCCATGTGGCTTCTCCTCCGGCTCCTCCAGTCTCCAGGAATCAGGATCAATCAGCAGGCTGTCATCTCATCTTGTCAGGAGTTCGTCTCCAAGAGAGAGTGAGTTAAGTCACTCTTTTCCAATTGAGAAATAACTCAAGACTTCCCGAATTCTCAGGAGAAAATCATGCCCACACAGAGTCTCATTGGCTATCTCCAGATTAACAGGCTAGAATCCACCCCTACATCCCAATCATGAAATTGACATCAAGTACATGACTGCCACAGACTGTGAGAGGGTCCCAGATATTATGCTAAGCAGAAGAGTTTTGGTCCAGGGACTGCTGACAAAGGCAGTCAACATTCAACATGTGACTCCTGGCCATCAACCTCAGTGCCTCAAATGCCACCCAAGGTACCCTCAGCAAGTCCCTAAGGGGAGTCTGTGCCCCCACCCACCCACCATCACTACCCCCTTCTCTGTAACCCTTCTCTGGCTAGAGGAGTGTTTGTGATCTACTTTCTTTCTTTTTCTAAAATCATTTTATTGGAGGCTCTTACAACACTTATCATACTCCACATACACATCCATTGTATCAAACACATCTGCTGCCCTCATCATTCTCAAAACATTTCTTTTCCACTTGAGCCCTTGGTAGCTCCAGGGAGGGAAGAAAAGGAGGATACACATTCTAATACACCCTGTCTTCCTGAGGGCAAAGCTATTCATGGTGCTGGCTAATGGTGGGAAGGCATTCAATGGAGGTGGAACTTTATTTGAAGACTCATCAATGGATTTAGGGTTCCTGCTGTAAACCAGAGTCCTTGGCACGCTCAGAAGCTCCAATCCAACCAGCTCCAAGGACACTGACACAACTAGAAAGGGACCAGAAGAGTGGATGCATTTGAATTGGGTGTAGGTAAAGAACATGGACAGTATCATGGACTTCCGGAAGAACAAACAACCTGTCTTTGAAGAAGCACAGCCAGAACTCCCCCTCAAAGGTGGGTGAGACGTCATCCCACGTACTTCAGGTGTGTTAGCAAGAAGGACCAGTCCCTGGAAAAGGACATCCCGCTTGGTGATCAGCCAAAAAAGAGTAAGGCCCTTGACCAGATGGATGGACACAGCGGCTGAAGCCACGAGCCCAGACGATGGTGAGGATGGCACTGGGCGGGGCAGTGTTTGATTCCATGGCACGAGGGGTTGCCATGAGTTTGAACTGTCTGGATGGCATCTACCCCAACTGCAGGGGAGGTCATGCTTCATTCATAAGGTGAGGGGACTGATTGAGTTTGTCCTTCAGGAAGCAACTCTCGTTGTTGAAGCTCTCTGCCAATCCAGCGAAAAAAATAAACATTACTTCTAAATCGGTAGTGCGGAAAGAAAGAACATTTAAAAAAAAATAGCATCAAGGAAAGATTGGAAAGAGAGGAACAGAGAGAAAGCACGGTACCCCAAAGCCACAATCCAACAGCGAGTCATGCAAATAGATACACACAGTCAACATGTCCCCGATTCACTGACCGTCGCTAAGTGACTTATGATTTCAGATGAGGTCCGATCCATTCTGGAAGTTGTGCCCCACTTGCTTTTTTCTCATCCATCACCCTCAGAAGACTTTCAGAATTGCAGCATGCCCCTGCTCTTTGGACACTGGCTGTGCTCTGAGGACAGAGACCACTGTCAAGAATCCAGTCTGCAGTGAGTGACAGTCCAGCCCAGTCCAGCTGCTAAGACCCACGTGACAATGTCTTGGGTTCTGATGGAGTTCCTAGTCTGGGTGCACTGGACACTCCCTGGGGACTCGATTCGCCTAAGAAAACAAAACAAACAAATTAAAAAAACCCAACTCACTGCCATAGAGACCCTCTCGGACAGGGCAGAACTGTTCCTGTGAGTTTCCAAAAGTGTAACTCGTTACAGGAGCAGAAATCCCCTCCCGATTTCGAACTGCTGACCTTGCGGCTTGCATTCCAACACAGACCTATGTCCCCCAGGACTGCTGACTTCATGCAGGGATCCCGAAAAGGGATCAGGGAGTATCACTGTCACCCATAGCTTCCACACACCGGGGATTTAAAATTTAGGAGGTGGTCCCACTACTTCTCTGGATCCAGCGTCTTTATCCTACACCTTTATATTCTCTGCTTAATTTTGGACCGAGGTCTCCCTCTGTTTCCTGTGGGCATCATTGCTGGGACCATACTGGTTGGTTGTCCTGGGTTTGTACACTTATCTGTACAGGGAAACCTGCATGGGTGCAATTAAGATGACAGTAGCTGCATTTGGTGATGACCTGGGGAAGGAGGGGTTAATGAGGAGGTAACATCAATGGATCCAAGAAGGAAGAAGAGGTCACTCTCCCATGGGAATTCCAAATATTTGCCCAAACCTTCTGAGTTGACTTCTGTGCCATGCACCGCTGATTTGACGAGACTGCTGCTGAAGGCTCCCCTCATGTGTCAGAGACGCCAAGGCCACTCCCTTGACATCAATTCACAGAAAATGAGAATAAGGATATCATACTGAAAATCCTGGTCTATCCAAGTTGATGCATAGCTTTAACCATGACGGTGTGGTTCATTATTAACTGGGGTGCCGTGGAGGTTAGCAGACTATCAAAGTTGGATTTACTGTCCAGCGACCTGAAAATGTCCTTTTTTTCTACGTGAGGCTCCACCTCATTCCACGGACCCCGCCGAGGGTCTTCACTCAATCTCAAAACCTGGTTCCAATATTGGGATAATCGCGTGTCACTCTGTGCTCCACCACCAGACAAGGAAAGGACCCTACAATTTCGGGGCAGAAGGATGTTGGGGGAAAGACAGGACAAGTCTGGCAGTGAACCTGATGGGAAGGCTCTGCTGAGCTTCGATTCCTGAGGCGTAGGCCTGCCAGAGCTCTCTGTGTTCCTGCCCTGGGCATCGATGGGCTCATCTCCTTGCTCGGACCTTCTTCCTGGCCTCTCTAAAGGAGGTTCTTTCCGAGCTTGCCTACCCTGCTGGCTGTTCTTGTGTCACCTCCTCCCTGGAGAATGCACCCACTCTCAGGTTTGGCCAGAGTTTTCTCAAGCCTAATTGTCTTCATTTGTGTCCCTGTGCGATGTTCCCTCTAGGGCCATTTCTGATTGTTCTGTCAGATAAAGGGCTAATTTCAAAATTCAATAGAAAATGACAGTACCTCAATATGAAAAACACAAATAGTCCAATCCCAATATGGGCACAAGACATGAACAGACAATTTACTAAAGAGGACATTCAGACAGCCCAATATGCTCATTAGTGGTAAAAGAACCACAAATTAAAACAATAAAGAGATACTACCTCACACTGCCACTCTTAAGCATAATTAAAATCAAACAAACAAGCAAACACAAAACAGTAAATCGCTGACCAAGATATGGAAAGATGGGAAGGGTTATTATACCTTCCCGGTGGGATCGCAGAATTGTAGAGCCACTTTGGAAAACCATATGGTTTTAAACTGGAATAGAAAAATTATACGATCTCTGCAATCTCCCTGTTTGGCATATACCCTAAAGATAGGAAGAACAAAACTTGAACAGACCTACACATACTCATGTTTATCTCAGCAATTTTGATCATAGCAAAAGGATGGAAACAATGGAAAGCTCCATCTGTGGAGGAAAGGGTCAACTCTGGTCCATTCACACAATGGAATATTAGGAGTTCTTGAAAAACAATGAGAGGTCTGTCAAGCACCTCATGAATGACATGGAAGAAGTTGAGGACATTATGCTTAGCCAGGTTCATTAATCTCAAAAAGTGTGTTAGAGCCGGTTGACTAGAGAAACAAATCCAGGGACACTAATATATGTGTAAGAGAAAGTTTTGTATCAAGAAGTAATTATAGATCAAGCAACGATCCCAGCCCAGTCCAGATCAAGTCCATAAGTCCGCTACTACTCCATAAAGCTGATCCTAATCCCTAAATCTCTTCAGATTCACACAGCCACATGGAATGATGCAGAATGCAGGAAGATTACAGAGTGGTGCGTGCAGTGTTCCAGGTGCGATGGCAGTGCACTCATCTCCAGGGCTCTGGCTGCAATCAGCGTGGTTTTAAGTGGCTTGTTAACAGGAAAGTGAAGCAGAGAGAAAGGGGAAGTTCCCAGAATCCTCCTTGTGAGAAAGTCACGCCCATCAGGAGGTACCATCAGGCTATGACTTGATTGATAGGCTTAACCCCACCTCTTCACTATTATGTCTTCAAATGGACACGAATGTATGTAACTACTACATAAAGATCAATATTGCATAACATCATTATTGTGAAGAAGAAAAAAAGTCTTCGCACATCAAAGGAAGAAACGCTTTGACAACTATGCTGAGACCAGGGAAGAGGAGAGAGAGGAGGAACAAGAAGATGGGGGTACGAAAAGCGGGAAGGAGAAAGGAGGAGGAAAGCATATATATGGGCGCAAGGGGTCATATTTACTAGGACATTGTAAGACCTGAGAAAATATGTTTATTATGCTTTCCTTTGTATGTGCTCTAGTCACAAATAAAAGGGAAAAAATTTAAATGAATAAAATTCAAAAAGATAGACAGGGGTCAGAACCCTGAAAGACCTCCAGAGTCCTCCCCCTCAGGTCTCAACACTGCTCCGGGTGGTGGCAGAAAGGAGGAAAGTCAAATGGAAACTTACCCCCATTTTTGGTGACACACAAACTAACACGATTTGACTCCACTGAGGGAGGAGATGTTTGCTACACAGTAGGGAATGTCCCCCCATGCTTGCAGACTGGGAACTGGGTGGATCTGACTTTAGAGTCATCTCCTGGGTGTTGTACATCCTTTAAAAGCTTCCAAACAAAAACATATTGGGGACCCTTATCCTGTCTACCTTCCAGCCCCAAACATGCCCTTTTAGCCTTCCCTTTGTTTCTGAAACTCAGAGAACACTCGGGAGGAACACGATCTGAATCCCCCAAGGATGATTCTGAGGTACCATCCATGGAAGAGCCCAGGACACTCCAGGGAAGGCTCTGGGAAATGGGGTCCCTGCCCACCACGGCGGAGGCCGTGCTGAGAAACCATAGCTTTTCACTGGCCAGTGAAATGGCCTTTCCTGTTTATCAGGGAGGAGGGTAAGGATTTGGCCTTAGACACAGACATAGTGGTTTTTTTCTTTCTACTCTTTTCAGGTATGGGGAAAGTTTTTTTTTTTTTTAAAGTCAACTCTGGGCTGAGCCCCGGTGGCGTAGTGGTTGTGTGTGGGACTGCACCCCACTGGGATGGAGGTTCAATTCCCGCTCACAGGAGTAAAGGCTGGGCCTCCTACTCCCACCACCAGGGCAGTGATGCCTAAAAAATAAAAATAAAAAAATAAAGTCAACTCTGGCTGAGCCCTGGTGGTGAGGTGGTTGTGTGCAGGACTGCGGCCCGCAGGGTTGACAGTTCAAATCCAACAGCAGCTCTCCAGGAGCAAGGCTAGGCTTCCTTCTCCCACCAGGGCAGTGATGCCACACACACACTCACACACACAAGTCAACTCAAGAAATTGATACACAGACGCACACATGCACACACGTACACTCATGTGCATTTTCCTGCTCATGGAAAGGGCAAGGCCATAAATGTTGTGTGATAGCTGTTCAGCTTCTCTGCTCCACCGATGCTGCTTATCCAGTAGAGAGTCAGGGTGCTGTGTGTCTCTTCTCAAAGCACAAGCAGTATAGAAAGACAGAAATGCAACTGGGTGATTTCCTGTGTCTTCACCCAAAAGGACCCTGAGTGTTTCCTCAGCCCCACCTTCCTCTAGGCAGCCCTAGAAAAGAAGACAACCAGGCCATTAGGCGCAGTCTCTGGGGATATTTAAGATACCCACAGAACTTTCTTCCTGAGACCAATAAATCATTCATCCCCCTCAGAGTCTAAGTGGGCTCATCAAATTCAACTCATTCTTCTTAGATCCGTTCTCGTCCACCCGCCTCCTTCTGTATTTTAAGAGTCCACGGTTGCACTCCTAAAGTCCTTGCCATCGTGACCCATAGAGATTTGCACTAAGCTGCCCTAAGAGATGTATGTTCTGTTAAGGTCACACCCTGGAGGTTGTTGAGGAAGATGGTTGAGTCGACAGAATGGCATTTGGAGGTCAAGCTTGATGTATCATCTTTATTTTCTTCTGGTTATAGTCATGATTGCATTGGCATGAAGATGCTGTTGAAGGTTATCTGTCAGTTTGCCGTGTCCTGTGGTGGATTGTGTGATGTGGGGGGCTATGTCCGTGGTATTTCAAACCCCGGCAGGGTCATCCAGTGTGAACAGGATCCAGCAGACTTTCTTGACTCAGCAGACTGACTACAAAAAAAGGAACAGGTTGTCCACTTTGGAGGAACTGGCCACTGAAAATCATATGGAGACACTGCCAGTTACTGAAAACCTAGTGGTCTGAAGGAGGGCACAGTAAGAGAAGTGCCACGAGATGAGGGTTTCTGGCCAGAAGGCCCTCAATGTATGATGGAGATGATGGAGGAAGAGCTGCCTTCCCGTAATGGTGTGGATGAAGTCAAACCTCTGGGAGTCAAGCCTTCAGGACCTTCCTTGACCGACGAGGGACAACACAGAATGTGAAGAAACAGCCCCAAACATCCATTTATTATTGAAACTTGGAATGTACAAAGTATGAATCTTGGAAAATTGGAAGTTGTTAACCAAATGACCATGGCATTTTTCATCACCCTGTGGACAGTGAAGGAGGAAGATGGGAGCATCATCGATGCCCCCCACTTGTGGAGCTGGGGAAGGATACAGAAAGGACCCCTCTCAGCCGTTAAAAGAACCAGCAAATCTCTCTTGGAAGAAGTCTGGCAAGCGTGTTCCTTAGCGACAAAATTGGGGAGACTTGGCCATAGCTACTTTGGATACACTGTCTGAAGAGACCAGCCCCTCGAGAAGACCATCAAGCTGGGCAAAGTAGAGGGGCAGCGAAAACGATTGCAGGTCCGCAATCCAAAAAGGGATGGATGGATACGGTGGCTGAGACAAGGGCTCAAGCATGGGGGCAATTGTGAGGCTGGCCCAGGACCAGGTGGTGCTTCCAGCTGTTGGCCATGGGGTCGCTATGGGCTGGAACCGTCCGACTCCGTGGTACCCAACAATGGGAACAACATCAACAGGCACTCGGGCCCTCAGGGCTCTGGATGAGGCATGTCGTGGAGTCATTCCTTCCCCTGACGCTCTCTGGAGTCTGACACTGTCCTATAATGGGGGCACCTCAGTTCACCCCACCCCGTTCGGAGTGCCCCGTGGCTCCCTATGGCAGTGACTGCCATACTGGATGGGGCGTGGGGTGCAGGCAAGAAGACCCTCAGATGTGGGGCTTCTGGAGTCTTCTCTAGCCCCTCCCCCTTCTGGGGTGATAGGCCTCCCCCAGCCCAAGGTTTCCTCTGTGGATGGCTACCCCCTGCTTCCCTCTGAAGCACTGTGAGGAGAGATTTTGAAAGAGAGAAACACACACACACACACACACACACACACACACACACACAGGTGAGCATCACCTTCTAAGTGAGGTCTTAAGGGAGATGCCCACTCGCCCTCTTAAAAAAAAAATGTTTTAAAATGAAGACAAGTGAACTGTCAATCACCCCGTGGAATGAGAAGGCCAACAAGATGCTGCTGCCTGTTAATGGACCATCAGTAGCTTGCTAAGACATGGGAGGCAAGAGAGAAAAAAGAAAAAAAAACATTCCTTTTATCTCACAGACAGCCCCCCCCCCCCCAGCTGCTTTCAGGGGGAGGATTAATGGCAGGAAGCTAGGAAGGCAGCTTTTGCAGGGGCTGCATTCCAGAGCATGCCCCTCCCCCACTCCACCCTGCCCCCATCAGCTGGAACCAGCCAGGCAGGCCCCTCATGACCTTTCGAGGCCAGGGCTGCACTCCTGGGGGACCTACCACGCTGTTGTCTGCATTTACAGGATGATTGAGGGGCGTTCAAGCATGGAATCCTCTCTTCCCATGTGCCAGAGACCCGGGTTTGATTCCGGGCCAATGCAGCTGACACACAGCCCGTGGATAAGGCTGTGAGTTGCTATGGGGCTCTCAGGGGAGTTTCTGGACTCCACAGGGCTAGGAAGAAAGACCTGGAGATTCTGATTCAAACTCAGCCTAGGCTCTCCATGACCCCACCCACAGGCGGGTGGCGGTGGGGAGGACACAGGACTGGGCAGCTTTCCATTCTGCCTCCAGACTCGGGGTTGGGGTGTTTCATCTCCCTAAGGATACGGGCTGGGTTGGGATGCACGAAAGAGGACAAGCCTGCTGTGGATACAGTTGCAGCATCCCGGAACCCCAGCTTGCTACCGGATTCTGCACAGGCTGCTTCCAGTGAGGCCAGCTGTTCGAAACCACCAGCTGCTCGGCAGGAAACAGACAAGGCTTTCTGTTCCCATTGAGATCTGGGTGAGGGAAGCCGTTCTGCTCTGCCCGCTAAGGCCGCTGTGAGAGTCGGGGTCCACTCAAAGGCCGCGTGCTTGGGCCTTGTTAGTGTTGTTCTTGTCACTGCAAACGTTGTCACCTTTGATGGCAGGGAAACATGGCCTTTCAGACACGGCTGGGAGAAGGCGTGCAGCAAATTGCCGAATGGAGCATCTGGTCCAAGATGGGATGGCTAGCAGAGGGCGAGCCTGTGAGAGCAGAAGGGGACAGTGAAGTGACAGAGAGAGCCTGTGGCCTGGAACAGAAACCCTGGGGTGGGGTGGAGTGGGGCTAGAGAGAACACAAAGCCCTGCAGAGACCCCCATTAGAACCCCAAAGGCACCCAATTGATGTGGCAAGGAGGTGTCATATCTCTTCTGCTCTGAGGGCACCTGTGAGCCCTCAAAGTTAGATATCCTCACCCCTGCATACCTGAGGTAAAGGAGCACTAAAGGTGCAGCTGTTAAAGCACTCGGCTACTGATCAAAAGGCTAACAGTTCGAACCAGGGACGAGGAGGGTGGGGAGCTGTCCTCCCATGCTTGCAAAGTCGTCGTCCATAAAGGAGGAATTCAGGTGACCATTAGATACCTATGAAGACCCCCAAACTGAACATGCTCAGATTCAAGTCTCCGAGCCACATGGGAGGCAGGTACACCTGAGCAACCAACCTAGACCTAGGTGGGCTGAACTCATCCAGTGGGGTCAGCCAATACCTTCCACCCCACCCTCCCCCAGCCCTGAGGGTGGGCTAGAATAAACCAGGGAGAATGTTCTGGAACGCCTCTTACTACTCTCTTCGGCATTTTTTCCCCCTGCTCTTGGTCAGTGGCAGAATGGAGGCTGAGGTCTCCTGCCCTCATGGGGTGTATCCACGCGCTCCCCCTCCCCCTAGTGCTCTCCTGTACCCCGCTCTTGTCCTGCCATGCCGGCCACAGCCTCTCCAGCCACGGTTCACCACGAGTGGGTGTGGTTTCCACGGGGTTGTGAACCCCAGCGCGGCTTCCTCGCGGCCCGGCCCGCTTCCCTGAAGTAGCGTGTACTCTTTGGAGACTGTAAAACCTGAAACCTCTCCCGTCCTGCGTAAAAACCCACCCGGCTTATAAAACGGGCTTCGGCATGAATTCTTTCTGAAGTGAAGCCAAGAGCAGAGGTCTTATCCTCTCAAGAGACCTTCCAAACCGAGCAGCCATTCTTCAGGAATGACAAGCTCGGTGTGACGGGTCCTGGGTTGCTCCCCAGTCAGTTCCGGCTCCCAGGGACCCGTGGACCACTGAGTGGAGCCCCTGGGCCACCCTCACAATCCTTCCTGCTGTCCCACCATCGCCTCGGTGGTCCTTCTCTTGCTTTTGCAGATCTGCTGTCCTTTCCCAGGCCTGTCAAAGTCTCAGGGCTGAGAGACCGTGTGGGGGCAAATCTGCCCTACCGGCTCTTGATGCCTTGCAATGGGAGCCCGGTGGTGTCGCCGCTGCCCACCGAGCTGCCAACCACAGACCAGCGTCTGCTCCTGTTAAGAAGCCCCACCAGACCTACCCTGTCCTGCCTTCTACCTGCCCCCCTTTGAGTCCTAACAGACTTGATGGAAGTGGGTTGGATATTTTGAGAGTGAATAGGACTCCGCTAGAAAAGAGAAGTTTCTTCTGCTGTGTGAGCCAGAGTGGGCACGGAGTGTTCCCACACCCTGTCTGCCTCTTCCGGGAGGGTCTTATAAAGAGATAGGGGAGGCACCCAGAGACTCAGTGGGGTGGGGGGCTGAGGAGGCAGCAGACCCCACAGAACTCTGCATCTGGAAGCTGCCATCTAGCAGAAACCTTAGCCTGGGACCCACGCCCTGACATAGACATTACAGACTGTTCCTGGAGGCTGGGCTCTTCCTGGAAGCCCTGGGGTCTGAAACATCTTCCTCGTTGTCCATTCCCTCTGCAGGTTTTGTTTGGCCCATATCGGACACCAACCTCAGAACAACGCCAGAGACTCCCTCCTGTCAACTCCCTCCTCTCCCTCTCCAGGCTGGCAGTCTGCCCATTTTCTTCTACGGGACTGTCCACCCCTCTGGGCATCCATGGCCTGGCTGTGCTGCGGCGTAAAGCTTGCTGGGAAATAGCCACTTGGAAGTAAGGAGAAGGGGACAGGAGATGTGAGGAACGTGGAGGGAGAAAACACACACCCCGTGCTCCACCCCCTAAGGGGCACCTTGGAGGAAGCTCTAGAGAGACCAGTCCCTGGAGGAGGACGTCTTGCTTGGCAAAGTGGAGGGACAGACCCTGGACGAGAGGGACAGACACCGTGTCTGTTACACGGGCTCTGACACGGTGAGGTTGGCACAGGATGGCGTGCTTCATTCTGTTGTCTTAGGGACGCGGTGAGTCCAGGCCAACCGCAAAGTACCTAAAAACCACCACCGCCAAGGAGGCGTATCCCTGCCAAAGGTGTGCTTTCCTGCAAGACAGTGCCTCTTTTCACCCACAGCTTTGGTGAAATTAGGGCAAATTCTATTCCCCTCCCCTCCCCCTGCCCCCCATGCTCCTTCTCTGAAGTTCTGTGTCTCGGTAACAAAGGACCAGCCCCTAGGGGACTAAGAGCCCCAGCGCCATCAAGTTACCTCCAGGGATTCCATAGAGCCGGGGTTCTCAACCTTCCTCATGCCTCCACCTGTCATAGAGTTCCTCATGGGGTGGGTAGCCCCCAACCATAACTTTATTTTCATTGCTACTTCACCGCTGTCATTTTGCTACTGTTATGCATCATCATGTAAATATGTAATAGGCAGGGTGTATTTTCATTGTTAGAAAAAGGACTTCATTAAAGCATCATGTTGAATCATAAAAACAATATATAATTTTATATTGTGAGATAGCTATTTCTAATGACAAATCAATAAACTGCTGTCTTGTGGACGGACCCATCTGGAAACAGAGGATCAGTGTCTCGGTTTCTAAGACCATTAGAAAGATATGTTTTCCGCTGGCCTTAGGCAACCTGTGAAAAGGTCATTTGATCCCCTTTGGGGGACCCCCAAGTTGAGAATCACTGCGATAGGGCAAAGTAGAATTGCCCCATAGTGTCTGAACCAGTAAATCATTACAGGAGCAGACAGCCTTGTCAATCTCCCGTGAAGGGGCTGGTGGGTTCGAATATGCAACCTCATGGTGAGCAGTTCCATCCTGACCCCACAAGGCAGCCAGGGAGGGTTATGTGAGCAGAGATATGTTGTCTCACAGTCCGGGGAGCTGGGAGGCCGCCTTCAGCAGGGCTGCACTCTCCCATGGCTCTCCTGAAGATCCTCCCCTACCTCTCCCACCTCCGAGGCCCCAGAATCATGTCTGCTCAGCACTTCTATCTCCTGGCCATCTTTCCTGCCGGTGTCTGTCTGTTTTCTTTCCTCTTCTATCAGGACACCACTCTGGTGGGCTTTAGCACAAGAAACTAAAGTCCACTGCCTTCAAGGCGATGCCGACTCACAGTGACCCTAAAGGTCAAGTAGAACTTCCTCATGGGGTTTCCAAGCTTGTACTTCTTGACGGAACCAGATCAGCCCGTCTCCCTCCCAAGGAGGGGCTGGTGACCGCTGATCTTTTGGTTAGCAGTCTGAGGCTTACCCTGCTATTCCACCAGGATGCCCTCAGATGGGATCTGGACTCTCCAATCGATGACCCCTTCTGAGGTCACACAGCTGACCCCCCTGTGACCTCTGGTTCATCTATCTGGCAGCATTGTCCACGTCCCTGTTTTCAATCAATGTCCCATCCACAGATCCCAGGGGGCTGGGACGCTAACCTACCATCAGTTAGGAGTGCAGAGTTCAGTCTGAGGCCCCCTCTGACTAGAGCATCTCCGTGGAGGGGCTGGGTTAAGCCATCAGCAGGAAGCCAGGCCAGTCTCTTCCGCATTTCCCTTCCAGTTTTAAAATGCTCTCTCTTTCCTTTGGCGGACCATGTCTTTTTTTAACCCTCAGACTAACGTGGAAAGAATTTGTTTAGTTTGCAGAGGCAAGAAACATTCGTGCATGATTCATGCGGCCCGGGCTGCTGACGTGCACGGAGAGCCCAGAGGAGGGGACTCGCTGTCAACCAAGAGATCAGAAGGTGTGCCCTCAACACGGGTCATGGACTGAGTAATTCCTGTTCTTAAAGCTGGGGCCCTCGCACCTTGGAAGGGCATGTTGTGAAAAAAACAGGTAAGGAGACGATGCACACGGACTCAGAGAGGTCTAACTGCTCAGACGTGCACTCCACTCCCATCTCTGAGGCAGGCGCTCTTAGCTGCCTCGCCTCTGTGTGGAGTCGGACCTCCCTCTTGCCCATTTTTGTAGGATGCATGTGATGGCATAGGCTGTGGTTAGGTACTCCCAAGTCAGTTCCCAGAGCGACCTTAGAAATGCTCCCTATTCCCGAATTGTCCACACAATGGTTCCTGTGCTTGAGCTTATGGTTGTGGCCCGGGGCCATCCATCTCCTGAAGGGCCTTTTTCTTTTTCACTCCCCCTATACTTGAACAAACATGGGTCACAGGGGCACTATGACCACTGCCTGAACCCTCCCTCACCATGTCTGCCTCCACCACAGCAGCCCCCGTCTTCTTTTTATGTGCATATTGTTGTCTCTGCAGTTCTATGGAGATGAGATAGACAATGTGAATAAACAGTGTGGAGAAGAAAACAATGGACTGATGGTTCTGAGGAGACATGGGAGAAGGGGACATGGGGAAAAGGAAGTGGTGTTAACTCAGGGACAAGGGAACAAGTGATTCAAAATAAGTGGCAAGAAGGATGTGTGGGAGATCTGGTAGGGATTGATCAACGGCAATGTAACTGAGAGGAATTACTGAGACATGAATGAAGGCTAAGCATGATAGTGGGAAAAGAGGAAGGTAAAAGGAAATAGAGGAAAGATCTAGGAGGCAAAAGGCATTTACAGAGGCCTAAATATTGGCATGTTCATATGTAAATATCTTTATATGTGATGATGGGGAAATAGATCTATGTGCATATATTTATAGGTTTAGTATTAAGGTAGCAGATGGACATTGAGCCTCCACTCAAGTACTCCCTCAATACAAGAACACTTTGTTCTATTAAATTGACATTCCATGATGCCCAACTTCCCAACAGGATCGCTAAAAACAAATGTGTGCATAAGCAAGTGTGGTGAAGAAAGCTGATGGTGTCTGGCTATCAAAAGATATAGTGTCTGGAGTCTTAAAAGCTTGAATGTAAACGAGCGGCCATCTAGCCCAGAAGCAACAAAGCCCAAATGGAAGAAGCACACCTTCCTGTGTAAGCGCAAGGTATTGAAGGGGTCAGGTATCAAAGAATAAAAATTCATATCATTGTGAATGCATTGCAGATTGGGGGCCCAAGGCTCACCTGTAGGCAACTTGACATCCCTTCGCAGAGGGGTTGTGGGGAGGAGATGAGCCAGTCAGGGTGCAGTGAAGCATCAATGAAACACACAACTTTCCTCTAGTTCTTAAATGCTTCCTCGCCTCACTAATGTGATCCCAGTTCTACCTTATAAATCTGGGTAGACCATAGGATGTACACTGGTACAGATAGGAACTGGAAACACAGAGACTCCAGGTCAGATGATCCTTTTAGGACCAGTGGTAAAAGTGGTGATACTGGAGGGTGGAGGGAAGGTGGGGTAGGAAGGGGGAACCGGTTACAAGAAGCTACATATAACCTCCTCCCTGGGGGATGGACAACAGAAAAGTGTGGAGGGAGATGTCCGGCAGCGTAAGATATAAAATAATAATAATTTATAAATTGTCAATGGTTCATGAGGAGGAAGGAACTGGGAGGGAGGGGAAAATGAGGAGCTGATACCAAGGACTCAAGTAGAAAGCAAATGTTTTGAGAATGATGAGGCCAACAAATGTACAAGCTCGCTTGACATGATGATTGTATGTATGGATTGTGGTAAGATTTGTATGAGTTTCCAAAAGAATGATTATTAAAAAAGAATTTGTAAGAATATAGAATAGAAACATTTTAATTATGGCATGTGATAAATGGAGGGAAAAGTCTAAAAATAATATACAGTAATGTGCTGTAAAAAAAAAAAAAAGTACCTCATGCTGTCCTTCTCCAGGGGCTGGTCTCTCCTGACAACATGTCCAAAGTACAGGGACTAATTATTGCCATCCTTGCTTCTAAGGAGCCCTCTTCCAAGAGAGATCAGTCTGTTCTTTTAGCGTCCATGGTACTTTCAATATTCTCCTTTGGCACCGCAATTCAAATGTGCCGATTCTTCTTCAGTCTTTTTATTTTATTTTCTTTTTCAATGATCTTATTGGAGGCTCTTACAGCTCTTATAACATTCAATACATCATTTGTATCAAACATACTTGTACACATGTTGACATCTTCATTCCCAAGTATTTTCTACTTGAGCCCTTGGTATAGCTCCTCTTTCCCCCAACCCCCACTTTTTTATGAATCATTTTATTGGGGACTCATACAACTCCCATCACGATACATACACACACCAATTGTATGCAGGACATATTTGCACACTTGTTGCCATCATCACTCTCAAAACAACCTCCCTCCACTTAGGCCTCCAGTACCAGCTCCCCATATTCCCCTTCTCTCTCCCCCTCCCCCATGAACCCTTAATAATTTACAAATTGTTATTACTTTTTCATATCACACACTGTCCAATGTGTCTCTTTACTCTCTTCCCTGTTGTCCGTGCCCCAGAGAGGAGGTTATATGTAGATTCCTGAAATTGGTTCCCCCTTTCTATTCCACCATTCCTTCACCCTCTCAGTATCACGACTCCTGAGTGAACTTCTATCCTAAATTCCCCATGTTTCTGACTCAAGTGTACATCCCCTGTTCTAGCTGGATTTGTCTGGTAGAATTGGGATCATGATAGTGGGTGGGAGGAAGCATTTGAGAACTAAAGGAAAGTTGAATATTTCATTGTTATTACACTGTACCTTAACTGGCTCATCTCCTC
>PVJH01032740.1:7833-22450 GCA_004026705.1 Nesogale talazaci | reverse complement strand
ATTATTAATGAGAGGGAGTACAGATTGGGGACCCAAAGCCCATCAATAGGTGAGGTGACATCCTTTTGCAGAGGGGTTACAAGGAGGAGATGAGCCAGTTAAGATACAGGGTAGGAGCTATGAAATATGCAACCTTCCTCTAGTTCCCATGCTGCCTCCCACCCACTATCATGACCCCAATTCTACCACATAAATCCAGCTAGACCAGGAGTGAAGTTGGAAACATGGGAAACTTAGGATAGATGATCCATCCAGACTAGTAATAGGAGTGGTAATACCAGGAGGGTGGAGGGATAGAGGAATAGAAAGGGAGAACCAACTTCAGGGACCTACACATAGCCTCCTCTCTGGGACACGGACAACAGGGAAGTGAGTGTTGGGACACATTGTACAGTGTAAAGGATGAAAAAAATAATTTGTAAATTACAAAGGGTTCAAGGGGAAGGAGGGGAGAAAAGGTAATATAGGGAGCTGATAACGGGGGCCTGGAGGGAGGGAGAATGTTTTGAGAGTGATGATGGCAATGGGTGTGTAAAAGTGGCCTGCATACAACTGATGTTGTTAGGGATTGTGATCAGAGTTGTATGGGCCCCCAATAAAATGATTCATTAAAAAAGGGGGGGAGGGGAAAGGGGAGGGTTTTTTTTGTTTGTTTGTTTTTTAAAGAGGAGCTTGTACCAAGGGCTCAAGTGGAAAATGTTTGGAAATGTATGTGGCAACATGTGTGCAAATGTGCTTGATACAAATGATGTACTGAATGTTGTAGTAGCTGTAAGAGCCCCCAATAAAATTATTTAAAAAAAAATACAGGACACCCAGCTACACTCGAAGCTCAGAAAACTTTTTCTTTTTTAGCTGATGTATATTCCATGCAATATTGGGACTGTGCTTATACTACAAAGCAATCATTAGGCATCTGAAATTCAAATTTAGTCAAGTTGTTAGGCTGAGTACCTTAGAGAAGCAAAATTTGTGGTGCTTAATATGTGTATACATAAAGAGAAAATTCCACCTAGAAAGAGGCTCACGCTGTTGTAAATGAGCTAGTTCGGTCCAGCTCTAGTCCATGGATCTGAGGCTAAGCTGGGGGTTTCTCCTCACTCATGTTGCAGCAAAGACAGATGAACCAAAAATCAGGAAAATGGAGCAGAGAGACCACAGGCTGATGAATGCAGAGTCTCATAAATCCAAGGTTGGCCCACAATTGGCAGGAACTCAGAGACCCAGATGTAGGTTCCAGATCCAGGAGACGTGATAAGCCTTCCCACAAAGTCTGCTTTAAAAGCAGCCTCTAGCTCAGGAGCAATGAAACCCACCATAAAAGAAGCTCACTTGCCTGTGTGATCATGAGGTGCTGAAACAATCAGGTATCAAAGAACAAAAATCAAAATCAATGAACCAATTAACTCCCCATATCACTGAAGACAAATGGATACAGAGGCAAACAGAGTAGAAGAAAAGATGGTACCCAGCTACCAAATGATTGAATGCCTGCAGTCTCAAAGACTTGAAGATAACCGAGTGGCCATTCAGCACAGAAATAGCAAAGCCCACATGGAAGAAGCACACCAGCATGTGTGATCTAAAGGGACCTAAGGGAGCAGATATCGAACATCAAAGAACAAGAACCACATCATTACGAATGGGGGGGAAAGGAGGATGGGGACCTAAGGCCCACTGGTGGGCCATTGGTCACCCCTTTACAGGGGAGTCACGGGGAGGAGACAGATCAGTCAGGGACAGATCAGCCAGGCAGTGATGATGCATACAAATTTCCTCTAGTTCCTAAAGCCTTCCTCCTCCCGACCATCATGGTCCCCACTCTACCTTACAAATCCAGATGGACTGGAGAAGGGAGGGAAGCTGGAGATATGGGGAAATCAAGATGGATGATCCCCTTCGACCCAGTGTTTAGATTGGAGCTATTGGAAGGGTAGAGAGAAGGCAGGGTAGAGAGACGGAACCAACTGCAAGGATATACACATATGCTCCTATTTGAAGGGCAGGCATCAGAGGAGTGGGTTGGGGGAGAGGTCGAACAGTGTAAGATATGATAGAACAATAACAAAGAATAAAGTATTGAGGGTTGGTGGGGAGGAGAGGGCAGGGGAAGAGGGGAAGGGATGGAAAAGCCAATACTAGGAGCTCAAGGGAAAAGGCGGACGAATGGAGAATGATAATAGCAGTGGACATGTGAGGGTGCTTGGCACAGTATGGTTATTTATGTATTGTGAAAAACGATGTATGAGCCCCCAATAACATGATTTTTCTAAAAAGCAGCAGGCCACCCCTAAAGAGAGCCCTTCCAATTGTCTCAGGGCTGTGACCTGAGCCAGAGGGCTCACATTCCTCCACAACTACTGGCTGTTCATGGAGTTGATAGTGTTAGGTTAGCTCCTAGCATGGGGCTGATCACATCACCTTAGGGCACACCCTAGGGACCTTTGCTGAACTACTAAGAACCTGGCCCAGCCAAGTGGACACAAAACCTAACATAAAATCACAGCAGGCATCCTACATTCTTATACGCTCAATGTGAAAACCTTAACTACAGTGTGGTGCCAACACACAGACTGCAGGCACAAGCCCAGCCCTCACTGGGCCTCAAAACTCCTAGCCCTGAGTTCTAGAACCATCACACTTCCCCACGTCTAATACCGTAAGCTATCGTGATCCCTCTAGCTCTGAGATCCTTTGCTATCTTGAGGGCTAGAATTATTTCCCTCCTCTGTTCCCTACTGGTGTGTATAAATATTTTTTTAAGTGGCTACCACCTTCTATCTAGCCTCTCAAGAGACAGTAAAGGGAAGCAAGGCTTGCCCGTGTCATCTGAGTATTCACTGCTGTCAGAAATTCTCTAATTACTCTCCCGGTGCCCTTCATCCTCTGGCCAAACTCTGTATTCTTCCACTCCGTGCCAACACTGGAGCGGAGGTCTGGTTCACCTTGCATGATCGGAAGACAAAAGCATGCTGAAGAGCAAGGCCTCGGGATGGTACCCAGGGAAAGTGCCTATGGCAATGCAAGAAAGTTAGCCAATGGAACACACTCTTCAAAGAGGGACAGATTTGCCTGGGCTGGAGCCTAGAGTTGACGACCCCAAGCTGTGAAGCCACAAGGATTTCTCTGTATTCTTTGGCAAAATTCAGACTTGCTGCATTTCCTTTGCCCTGGGCCAACCGAAAGGTGAGAAGCTAGTTGGCGAGGTAAAAAATAGAACATTATTAACTGAAAAAAAGATTGAAACATGCATATTTTAATACCTTGAATTCATCAAAATGTAGGCAATGAGAGCACCCGAGTACAGGATGAGAAAAATAAAGTGGTTTTGTATTGAAATGTTTCGGAGAAAAGGCCCCTTTCAAAATAGTTCTAAATAAAGTTCTTGGAAAAGAAAAATGGCTATTTTGTTTTTTTGTGGAAAATCCCCTAGACCAAAGATTCCAAAATCCTTTCCAGACATTTTCTGATTAAAAAAAAAAAAACATATTCCCACCTCCTTCACATGATTTCCAGCAAAGCCTAGCAGGGCCTGATCTCCCACTCTTCCCGCATAAGTCCAGTGGGGCTTTTGACACGATGAAGACTAATTTTTGGTTTTTGTATTCTCTCTGTTAAATGCATTAATTTGTTCAAAACTAGCATTTAAACTACACCACAATTTTTGAAACTCTGATTTAGCACATTCTCTTGTTAGATCTTCAAAAATCTTAAAAATGGGTCCAGGTCTGGGCTTTCTGCCCCCTCTGACAAGCTGTGCTTACTGAAAATTCACGTGGGTTAAGCCTTAACAAGTAGGCATACCTTCCAAACAGCGCCCACATTGATGTGCATTTAAGGCAAGAAAGTATATATTCTCTGAAATAAGGATTCTTTTGTAGTCCAAAGGGAACAGAATAGAGCTTGTAGTGCCTTTCATGCCTGCCTCTGGGACCAAGGCTCATTTTCTCTACAGGATCTTTGACACAACCCTCCCTCCACCTCCTAGATATCTAGATCCGCCGCCCTGTTAAGAAAACACACTAGGCCCTCCAAAGTGGGCTGCTCATGGGTTAGCAGTTCGCTCCCCGAAAGAGGAAGGTGAGGGTTCTTAGTATGGCAAAGAGAGTTATCGTCTCAGACACCTACAGGGGAAGTTCTACTCTGCCCTACCCGGTCTCTGTAAGTCAGGATCAACTCAGTAGCAGTGAGGGTTTTTTTAAGTTTGCAACTTTAGACAGAGTCCCTAGATGGTGTAAACAGTTCATGCGCTCGCTGGCTAATTCTAAAGGTGAGGAGTTCAGGTCCACCCAGAGGTACCTGAGACCGAAGAAGCAACCTGGCTTGGGAAAGACGTCAGTCCTGGAGAAGCCTTGGACCCAGTTCTACTCTGACGACCTGGGCCACCATGTATGACCAGGAAGACAGAAACGGAATTGACAAAACTTGCAAAGCATGAAATCAGGGAAAAATAAAATGTTAGCGCACATTTTATCGGAGCAAGCCATCTAAATTGAAAAAACAGTTGAAATTGCAAAAGAAAAAAAAAAAGGAAAAATATGGAAATTCCATGTGACTCATCACCCAAAGAAAATTTCCTAATTTGGGGGCTGAGCCTGGTGGCATAAGTGGTTGAGTACAGAACTGCAGCCCACGGGCTTGGCAGTTCAAATCCAGCAGCGGTTCTCAGGAACGGCACTGGGTAGCGCCCACAACCACCAGAAGCAGTGATGCCCACAAAAAAAAAAATTCCTAAGTTTCTCTGCATAAGACATATTGCTATCACAGTCTGTAAGTTTTAGGGTCTGCTTTTCCCAGTTATGTGTATTTTGTATCCATTTCCCACCCAATTATCTTTTCTACTTTTTAATTTTAATAATTATATGTCACATTTGATAACTGGGTGCTGATTTTTTTCATCAGACCTCTATGTATCTGAGAGCATTTAGATTGTTATAATTATCCTTAAAGAACAGGTATGGCTGAGCCCCGGTGGCATAAGTGGTTGAGTGGGGGACTGCGGCCGACAGGCTTGGCAGTTCAAACCCAACGGCGGCTCTCAGGAGCAGCACTGGGTAGCGCCCACAATCACCAGAGGCAGTGATGCTCCCCCTGCCCCCCCCCAAAAAAAAAACAAAAAGAAAAAGAAAAAAGAGAACAGGTGTTTTTAACCTGGAGACAGTCCTAATTATTACATCCTTAAAACAAATTTCCAGGGCTGAGCCCCCATGGCGAAGTGGTTGAGTACAGGACTGTGGCCCACGGGTTTGGCAGTTCAAATCCAGCAGTGGCTCTCCAGGAGCAAGGATGGGTAGCTCCCAGAACCACCAGAGGACAGTGATGCAAAAAAAAAAAAAAAAGCAAACAAACAAATTTCCAGAAGTGTTATGGACAGACTGAAGAGTATGCACCTTTTCAAGATCTAGGATAGACGTTGCCAAATTAGCCTGCAAAATATTTTCCATGACACTGATAATAGGAAAAAAAAATTCTCGCTCTCATCGAGATGATTCCAGTTTATAGCTTCCCTCTAGGACAGTGGGTTTCTGAGCCTGTAACTCTTTACAGGAGTAGGAAGCTTCATTTTTCTCTTGAGGAGCAGTGGTGGCTTTAAACTGCTGACCTTGAGGTTAGCAGCCCAACACAGAACCCATCGTGTCACCATGGCTCGATTCAAAGACAAACCAAAATGAGGAGCTACCAAGCAAAAGTGCTCTTGCCTCTTGAAAACAGTTCTCAAGTGGTTCTTTTAAATAGCGGTCTCTCTCCTAGTTGATTTTAAACACTTAAAACAAGATCGATATTTTCTGTGAAAATTGTCTGTAACACATTCAATAACCAAAATCATATACTTTCTATTTGATTTCCCCCCACCTCTCTCCATAGAGAATACCACCTCTCAAAGAACCCTTTCCCTTTCCATCCTCCTCCAGACTTCAAAGAGATCCCAAGGCACAGGACAATTATTCTGCTCTTAATCCATCTCCTTTTTCATATTCAACTTCCCAGCATGCCCTGGGTAAACAGAGCAGCCCTGACATGACGAGAAGCTTTCCCTGAAGACTGCAGCCCACACGCATCCATCCCTTCACTGAACTCCTATTATACTTATTGTCTGTACCACACAATTAGCACTTTATTATATACTGTCTTGTTCTCTAATTGTCTGTACCACACAACTTAGCACTTTATTATATTCTGTCAGATTCTGTAATTGTGTCACATATTTTTGTCTTGTCTCTCCACCTAGATTACAAGCACCAGGATAACAGGGCCCCTGTCTGGTCCTGCTTTTGCATTCCCACAGCGCCAAACACTGTGTCAGAGTCAACAGAGCAGGCCTGCCCCAAGTGCTGGCTGATTCTCAATTGGTGAGTGGGCAGGAGACTGGTTGGTTAATTGTCCGGTGGGCATTAGGTAAGTGGAGTTCTCTAGAGCTTGGAGTGGGAAGTCACACAGGGCACTGGGGAGCAGATGCCTGGAGGCCAATGCCATCCAACCTCAGCTTCAGTCCAACCTGCTCCATTCCCTAGCATGGCATTTAGTGTCTCTCCACTTAACTCTCTGTCTATGTATAAAGTCAAATCAAGCTCCCTGCCCAGGGGGACCTGATAGGAGCCAATCTCACTGCCTGTGGGCTTTCTGAGACTGTGAATCTTCTCAGGAGTAGGGAGCCTCATTTTGCTCCCACAGAGGGACTGGTGGTTTCAAACTGCCGACCTTGCAGTTAGTGATGCCACATGTAGCCCACTTCACCACCAGGGCTGCGTCTGTCTATCCAGATAGAACAGGGAAGCCAGAGAATGCAGTCACAGGACGCATGCCATTTTGAATGTCTCATGAGGTATGTGGGAAGATCTTCAAAAACCATAGCATCCTCCAACTTGGAAGACACAGCTAAGTAGAGCAAAGAGGTCACACCTGGGCATTCTGTAGATTTCCTACCGCTGTGTGACTTTCAGCACCTGTTTATGGCCCTGCCGCCATCTCTCTGGATCTCTCAGCAACTGAACTCGGGTTCCTCTTCTCTGAAGTGAGTTTAATGACTGTGATTATTGGTGAGATTGCCACTGAGGAGTGATGACACACATCCTTAAGCCAGTTTCTGCCAGTATCATGCCTTGAAGTCAGAGTTAAGCATTATTATTAACATAATGAACATAATGTTCTCACACTCGTAGCAGCATCGATCCCTGGGCTGTGTGGGACTTTGCTTCCGTGTGTAACATGGAGAATTCTTTCCTGGTCTAAGAGCCTTTGGTGACTTATTTCATGACATCAGACTGACTTCTAGTAAATCATGAGGGAAGAAAATCCTGGTATTCAGCAGGAACAACTCCATGCCTCCATCTGTCACTTTGACCTCCGTTATCAGCATTCAGGTGAACCAGGCTTTGAGTCAGCCATATTTCTCTGAATTCAGAATCATACAAATAAAATGTTCTGTCCCTAGTTCCTAAGTGTCCTCAGCTTCCCCCTACTTTCTGATCAATATGTTTGTCATCCTGCACCTGTTCCTGTTTGGGTCTAGTGTTTTCAATGGGCTGGTCTGCAACAACGTGAAACTAGTCAAACAGTGGTTCCACATGTTTGGCCCCCAAACGAGGTCACCTGGCACCTCTCCAAATGCCCCAACCCGGAGTCTTCACCACCCCCGAGGAGCCAAGGGTTCTGGGGAGCCCTGAATGGCTTTTCAGGAGAAAGGACTTCTGTTTCTGAACACCTGCCCTCTCTTGATGAAGCGGGTTGTTTCCTGCTGCATGCCTTTGCTAAATCTTACATTCTCTCGCACATCCTTATCAAGGCCAGCCACCTAACATCGAAGGAAGTGGGTGAGCACCATACAAAGATAAATGCCACTGAGCGTGGTCCCTGATGGAGCCCAGTCTGCCAGGGAGGAAGCAGACGCGTCACAGACCATTACCACACGCTGCGCGTCTGGATGGAAGATGTGTGGGCAGGTGCCAGTTTCAGCCCTGTTGTGCCCACCGCAGAGAGTCAACTTTGACCTGATGAGTCGAGGGGACAGTTGGCCCAGTTGTAGGAGCCGGGGGGGGGGGGGGGGGGGGGGGGGGGGGGGGGGGGGGGGGGGGGGGGGGGGGGGGGGGAGTGAGAAGGAGAAGGTGCTATGTCTGTCACTTTGACCCCTTGTCTGTGCTCCAGAGGCTCATGCCCACACCCTGTGGAAGGAGGGGCTCCGTGAGACACTGAGTGCAGCCAAGTGACACAAAATGGCAGAAAGGGGTCTTCTCCCCACCGTCTTGAGGAGCCCCATGATGGATGGCCCTGGGAGCGGGCGCTTGTGGCTGGATGGCTGTGCTGGTGGCCGAGGTGAGATGCTGCCACCCAGTGGCTTTGTGACAGTACAACGAGAGAGAATGGGACAGAGAAGGGGCTTTTTGACACAGGAAGTACCATGCTCCCCTGAAATGATGGGGGACCCTTGGTGAGAGGGACGAAGGGGAGCCGGTGAAATGGAAGGTGCTACCACTCCTGTGATATCTATCGTTACGAATGTTGGCAAAGCCTAAGTAAGGATAACCGGGTGCACGCACACAAAGAGGAGCTGGGAGGGTGCTGTTGGGGAGAGGTTGGGCTGCTCTCCACAAGGTGGCTGGTTCAAACCCACCGGTCGCTCACAGGTCCATGAAAGATGGGGCTGTCTGCTCCCATAAAGATGTACAGCCCCCAAAGTCCTGGGGCCAGGACGCATTGGAATTGACTTGGCAGCTGGGGGTTTGGGCGGTGAGTCCACAGTCTAGTCACAAGATTCAGTGGGGCCGTCAATGCACCCGAGTTGTGGTAGTTGGAGAGAAAAAGAGTCCCAGACGAGTAACAGAATATGATTCAGACACCAGCTTGGATGAGAGGACACGGCCCAGTGAAGGATGGTCTGGCTTTCAACATGGGACCAAACAGAGACTATGATTTTCTTCCCATGTTAACATAATGTAAGCTATCGCTATGCCACCTTCCCTGCTATGAGGAGCCGGGGAATGGAGTGGGGCTTTGGAAGAGTTGGTGAGAGAGTTCCAGGACGAGCCAGAAGAGCATGACTAGCAGGAGCCCTGGAAAAGCAGTGCCGCTGCCGGCCTGCCCTGTCACTCATTCTGCGGTGACTGACGGTGCAGGGGAACAACAGGTGCTCCCGGGAGTTTCTGAGGCTGAAAGTCTTGATGCAGCAGACAGTTCATCCTTCTCCACGGAGAGGCCGCTGGCTTTAAACCACTAACCTTACGGTTTAACTGCCTGGGCCGCTGGCACTCCTGAGAGCCAGTGCAGACGGTCAGCAGAACCTGGGCAGGTTTGTGAGGCAAACCAGCTGAAAGGCGTAGGCAGGGAGGGTCAGAAGAGGTGCCACCACTTCCTCCGCCTCCAGATCTGACCCCTGGTCACACGGCGTCCAGCTGGCCTCCATCGGGTTCTCCCTGGCCAGCTGTCTTCAGCTCTACATCTGAGGCCCTGGTTGGCCTTGAGCCACCAGCCTTTCAGCAAGCGGCTGAAACATTAGCCTCACACAGGGACCCCAGGTGGGGAGCCACTCGCCCTGGTCATCAAGCTGATTCCAAGCTGACCCTACAGGACAGTCTCCCAGGGTAGAGGACAAGGGTGAGTAAAAGGTATTGCTACAAGATCATAGACAGGCTCTCTCTTTGGCATCCAGTCAATCTTGACTTACAGAGGCCCTATAGGACCCCATGGGGCATTTTGTCCAGTTTTAAGACTGTGGCTCTTCAGGCAAGCAGACAGACTCATCGTAGTCACTTTAAGTTCTTAGTAAATTTGAACTGCTGACCTTCCAGTGAGTAACCCACTATGCCACCAAGGAGGGACAGGTCCAAGGCTACACCTACCAGCTGACAGGAGGGGACGAGGCCTCCTAGAACTGGAGTAACTCTTAGCTGCTTGGGTGTTTAGAGCACCAGCACATAACTTCAGCTGTGACCCACAATCAAACCAGTTTGCAGTGGAGCACATTCAATGTCACTGAGGTTTTTTTCCAGAAACATTTTCCTGCATGCAAAAGAGGCACAAAGTGAACATTCTTCCTGAAAGAGCTGAAATCGCTCTTCAGCTCCTATGCTAGAGCGTAGACTTTATCCACGAAAGCGATCATATGCTTTAAGGTGGAATCATACATGGACCAGGTTTTTTATATGTTGACTACGTATCAGAAAGTCCACATCCCTGGGCGTCCCTTTCTTGTGGCCCTTTGCATCTTCCAAGCCATGAGTCAGTGCTTGGTGGAGGAAACAGAGATGTCCGGGGCTGGCGTTGGTACTTTTGTGTGTCATGTTTAAACAAGAAAGAGATAGAAGAAGACCGTGTAGAGCCGAATGTGTTCGCTGTGGAGATTCTTTTTCAGTTTTGTTTATTGTTGTTGTTGATGATGTTGTTTTCAATGCGTAGCTTCTGAAAAAAAGGAAGATGGGGAGAGATTGCCTAACATTTTATGGTTACTGCCAGTCACCAAAGAGAAGGCGAATTCTACGGATGGGCTGCCACCTAGTGGTCGGTCCTTACTTTAGTGAACCGGCCACTAAGAGACCCTGTCCCAGAGCATGGATCTGCCCCTGACAGGTTCTCAGACTCTGTTGTTGTTGACGATGTTGGAAATTTTATTATTTCTTTATAAAAAAAAGAGAAGACATACAAGACACACTGGTGCCGGGCAATATATTATCATTGGCAACGGCTCCCTTGACCAGCTTCACGTAGGCCCTGGATTATAAACCAGACTATACGACCACGTGCATATGGGAGACTGAGCCGAGACAGAGGGGATGCACCACAGGCTGAAGCGAAGGCGTGGGCACAGCTGATGTTGGACGGGTGTTTCCCTGAAGCAAGCGGAGACCCTATCGGGGCCCGCCCTTCTGCCATGTGATTTCTGAAGATGGACAAGACAAGAGTGCACTCCCAGATCAGCACAACCCCCACCCACTTCTACTGGCACAGTGGGAAAGGAACGTCAGTTCCTCTGCTTGCCACGCTGCTCAAGTTCCCAACTTCTTGCTTTTAGCTTCCTGTTAGGGTTCCACATTCCTAAAGCAGGGGAAGTGATGAGTGCTGTTTTTCACTTTGCCAATTGAGAACAGGCTGAGTCCTTGCATTTCCTCTGGCTCTTGCTCCATAAAAACACACACACACACACACACACACACATATCACCCTATGGCTGGCACTGTAGTCTTTTTCCTGAAGCGAAGCTCTTCCTGTACTTGACTCAGAAGGCCCCTGGGCTCTGGTCTTTTCTTTCCGCTGCTGTCATTTTTCAAATGTTGACAGCTGCCTCGGATCAGAGGTGATGGCACTGGCAGCTGGGGGTTCCCATTCTGTGGTCACAGGACTTACGCTCTGAATGTGACCCAGCATGTAAGCATCACACTTCCCATCTTTTATGAGCTCTGGTCTGTAGCCCTTCTGCAGCTGCATTATACATGCGTCAGTCATGGCCAGGTGGCAGTCTGGCTCATGCCCCTGGACAATGACTGGACAGTGAACTGGCGGACACAACACACCTCGGACTCTTTGTCCAGCACACTCTTCAAACAGTGCTTTCCACTTTCATCTTCAAACACACATAGGTGTCAAGTCTGTCGGGCCTAAAAACACACACCAGTCTGTGCACGATCATGAGGTGTCGCCAGGACCAGGTAACAAGCATCAGAAAATAAAAAAAAAAAAAAACATGTTATTGAGAACGAGGGGGATAGGAACAGAGACCCAAAGCCCATGTGTCGACAATGGAACATCCCCCCACAGAGGGGTCCCAGGGAAGAGGTGAGTCAACCAGGGCACAGTAAAGCACTGATGAAACACACAATATTCCTCTGGTTCATTGAGGCTTCCTCACCCACCCCACCCCCCACTACCATGACCCCAGGACAGCCTTTCACTGTGGGCTAGAGCAGAGTATGTGCACAGGTACAGTTAAGAGATAACAGCTCATAACACATGGAATCCAGGAACAGGAATAGGAGTAGCAATACCAGGAAGAGGAGGGAAGAAAAGGGAAACCAATCACAATGACAGACACATAACCACACACACCCCAGAAACCGTGGGGGAAGGGAGACAGCGATCAGTGTAAGACATGGAAATAATAAGAATTTATCAAGGGTTCACAGCAGGTGGGCCAGGAGAAGAGCTGGTACCAAGGGCTCAATAGAACGTAAATGTTTAGAAAATAATGACAGTAACATATGCACAAATGTGCCTGAGACATTGGATGCATGGAATGTTATAAGACCTGTAAGAACCCCCAATAAAATGATCTTTTGATTATATAATACAAAGCCTAGAAGAATTTTTAAAAATCTGCCAGGCCATGTGCTTTGACTCTTTCTGTGCATCTGCCAGAGAAATGCCTGGCCCACGGAGGCCGAGTGTGATGGCAGTGGTTTGCTCTCCCCCTACGGTGGCACAGGCCAGGGGAGGCATTGCAGCACTACTCTCAGAACACAGCAGCCTGAGACTGACTCTTCACTGGAGTAGAAACCCTCTATTTCCTACAGGCAGTGGATTCAAACCACTGGCCTTGCACGTAGCAGCCCAGTGCATAACCCCTGCACACCACCGGGACTCCTTTGTGCTGGCAGTGTGAGGGAGAGGAGCAACCAGAGAGCTTTGGACTGGTTTTAGAAGGCATGCTTATGATTCTCGGACATCCCTGGGAATGCCACAGTAGAGGAGAATTAACTCATGTGTGTGAGACCCAACGGCCTAGTTGCCGTTGGGTCAGTAGCGAATATAGGTTGAGCATTCTTCAAAGGGCAGTTGTGCCTCTCTAGTCATTTTAGTACTGGCAGAGGTTCACATTCTCTTCTGTTTACAACCTATGGCATTCCGTCTCCTCGCCCTTCCTTGAGGATAGTCAAAGTCAACCCAAATATTCCACAGCTTTCCCCATTGTTAATCCAAAACACTCACTGCCCTTGAGTTGATTTCAAGAGCTATTAGCCCTACAGAGCAGAACAGAATTGCCCCTGTGGGTTTCCAAAGCTTGACATCTTTTTTTTGGGGGGGGGGGGACAATCATTGCCCTGGTGGGAGTAGGAAGCCCAGCCTTGCTCCTGAAGAGCTGCTGCTGGATTTGAACAGCCAACCCTATGGGTCACAGTCCCACACACAACCCCTATGCCACTGGGGCTCAGCCCGAGCTGGACCTCTTTGTTTTTTTGGGTGTTGTTGTTGTTGTTGTTGTTGTTTTGGCATCACTGCCTCTGGTGATCATGGGCACTACCCAGTGCTACTCCTGAGAGGCACCGCTGGATTTGAACCGCCAAACCCATGGGCCACAGTCGAGCTGGACATCTTTATGGGAGTAGAAAGTCACATCATTCTCCTGTTCCCATCATTAGGTTTCACAAAACAATGTGTGCAGCCCACTGGCCCTATTAGTCGAGCAGTACAGTTCAGAAACAGGGACACAAAGTCAGCAACAAGGCAAAATCCCCTAAATTTTAGCCATGCCAATAAGACTGCGGGACTCCGAGTGCCCTCTTCCCATTTTTCTTGCTCTCAGAGGCAGTGTGTGCTCTGTGCCTCCACACCATTGCCCTTGGGCACTGAGACTCCTGTGACAACTGCAACAACAGTGTCCACCCCCTGTGAACTCCCGCTGAAGCCACGAGTAACCATTGTGCTCATTACCCACCTTCACTGTTCAGGCCACAGCGACGTGTGGAGCCCCTCCCAGGTCCCAGGCTCTGAGTGTGCCACCATGAACAGGCCAGACCATGGCCCTCCCCAAGCTTGCAGACCGGTGGTGAGCACCGAGTGCGGGGACGAGTTCACACACACACACACACACACACACACACACACACAGAGTCATCGGAAAGGGAAGCACAGGGTTTTACAAACAGGAGGGTGTGACCTCCAGTGGGAGGGATGGCACAGGCCCTTCTTACCACTGTTGAGCCCATTCCAAGCAGTACCATCCCTATGCGAGAAGCTCTGGGGGTGCCGCAGTTACTAGTTAGGCTGTGATCTGTTCTCCATGGTCGGCACTCCAAAACCACCAGCAGCTCCGCAGGTGAAAGGCTGGTCTTGCTACCCCTGTCAAGCAGCACAGTCAGGAGGCCCACAGAGGGTTGACGGTGATGGAGGCATGGCAGTGGTGGGAGTTCATGGGAAGGAGCAGTGGTTATGAGATGGGATGCTAAATGCCAGGTCAGCAGTTCGAAACCACCAGCAGCTCCACTGGAGAAAGATGAGGGTTTCTGACAGGTTGAGAGGGAGCCACAGGAAGGAAATAGAGTTCATTCAGGAGTGAAACACAAAGAAAGCCTTTTTTGAGAAAGGTAAGAACTTTTGGAGGGGAAGGGAGAGCAAAGGAAAGGCCAGGAGCATTTGAGCTAAGAGTTAGGCTAGGGAAGCCATGTCCCTTGATGGGGGTGGGATATTTGTAGGATCTGGTTAAGGGAATATGCAAATGAGGTAAAGAAAGCTGATGGTGCTTGCCCCAATAGGGCTAAGGGAGGCTAGATGCTGCAGCTGCAGGATTGGAGTCTGTGAGAAATCGTTTTCTTTAACAACCTCCTCCTCCAGTATGTTGTGGGAGAGAGCTTTGAAGTTCGGCAAGTCATTTCTCTCTCTGAGGCGCTGGGAAAGGCGGGGAGCTGGGGTGGGG
>PVJH01032739.1:0-22354 GCA_004026705.1 Nesogale talazaci | reverse complement strand
GGGGGGGGGTAGAAGAGGTGGTATTGAAGATCAAATGGAGGAAGACTTTGGTGGTGCTGGAGGAGATTCTGTCTAAGGAGGCCCACAGAAGGGTGCTGCTTTTAGGCCTTTGACTCCCTGGGTGCACTTTTTCAGAAAGCTCTCTCCCAATGTCTTCCCAGATGCTCAGCAGCCCACCGATTCAGAAAGCTGCTCAGGGGGCCGTGCAGAGCTTCTGGGCCTCCGTGCTGGCTCCTTCCGACCATGGGCATGCCCTGGCACCCCCTCGGCTGGCAGGACACGGCCCCAGCAGGACCACTGCGCTGTTTCCCCCACATCCGATGCTCCCACGTGTCTCCGGGGCCCCCTCGGCCACTCTCGCACGGCTCTCTGACACGCGTACACCGCGTTTGGGCCCACCCTACGGCTCCGGGGACAGCGCATGCGCGACGCTCAAAAGCTTTTCGCCAACGTGTTTTCTCGCGAGACTTTCTAGATCGTGAGGCTTGGTGGGCAGCTCGCGCAAGGCCCGTGAGCCATGCTGCACCGAGTGCCCTGGGGATCGGATTCTTCTTCTAAGGCGCTGGGGAGGCACGAGTGCACCAATGCCCGCCTGAGAGCCTAGTTTGGAGAAGTTCGGCCAACAATCAAGGACGGGATCTTCCTGCCAGGGGCAGTGTGTGTGTGTGTGTGTGTGTGTGTGCCCGCGCGCACGTACACACACGTGCGCATGCTCGCATGTTTGTCACAGACAGGTTGGGGAGGGCGGGCGCCGCAGAACCCAGGTGAACTGAGGGGGTGGAAGCAAAGCCTTTGAAGTCTATTCTGAAGGAGCCAGGAAAGTTCTAGAAGATTCTGAGAAGGGATCACTAGTTTGACCCCCTTTCTCCCTCAAACATCTCTCCCATCCCTCGAGAAAGAGCGAAGATGGGCTTCAAAGTGGGGGGCCAACCACCCTGTACATGGAGCTGTTTGCGAATGCTTAGCAAGGGCCTCCCAGGAGACCCAAAGTGGTGGTGGTTCTCTCTGGGGAGGAAGGGGCCAAGGACCTGTCCTGTGCTGCCTCCTCTACTCCCCCGGTGTGACTAGGTCACACTGAGAATTACTCAACTTCCTTTTGGAAATAGAGTACAGCAACAGCAGAAGCAATCAAAGCAATCCTTCAAGCACTCGAGGGTACCTGGAGGGAGAAGGACATTCTACCTGGCTATGGGCTGGACGCCTGTGGTGATGCTGTCCACTGAGCCCATGGCTGGGGATTGCAAGTCATGTCAGGAAACAAAGTGTTGAGTGGAAAACCATTCACCCAAACAGGGAACATGAAGTGAAAAATCGCCGATGACATCATCCCACCCTGACCCGTGCTGAGGGGGGAGATGCCAAAGGGACAGACTCTTCCTGGACTGTCTTGGCTGGCAGGCAGGATGGCCCTGCGGAGAGTCCAAGGTTTTCTCTAGGGCAACCCCCTCAGTGGATTAAAAATTACAAGCGTCTGGGTCCCCCCCGCCCTGCACCCCCAACCCTTACCCCAACTTGGGACACCTCTTGAAGGATGGGTCATCGTCGTAGCTTCAGAACTCTGCAGAGGGTGGGCTGATGCTCTTGGCAAGGGCATCTAGTGGCATACCTCCTCTCTTCTCCTGACCCCGCTTCCTTCCCCCCCCCCCCCCCCCCCCCCCCCCCCCCCCCCCCCCCCCCCCCCCCCCCCCCCCCCCCCCCCCCCCCCCCCCCCCCCCCCCCCTTCCCTCCCCCCCCCCCACCCCGGAGAGGACCTTCCTCCCAAATCTCCCGCCCTCTAACGCTAAGCCTTCATTTCAGAGGGCCTTCCCAGGATCCTTTGTACCTCAGCCTGCCGGGCGCCCTCCGCTGGCAAGACCAGCAGCCCCCACCTGGGCCTCACCTTGTCATCCTTGTGGAAGGTCAGGCAGGATGCCCAGCTCACTCCCCGGATGTACGCGGTCGCCATCTTGAGAATGTCCAGCTTGAAGGGCTGCTCCAGGAAGATGATGTAGTTCTCGGTGAGGCCAAAGCTGTGGTAGTAGCTTGGGGAGAGCAGGGAGCGGGAGGGGAGGGAGCAGAACACCTCGGTGTGCTTCAGGAGGCTCGCCCCCTTCTTCTTGTCATCTAGGGAAGAGCAGCCCCACACCACCCCAGCAGTGAGAGCCAGCACGCCGACCCCAGAAATGAAGGCATTCTCAGAGAACTGACCATCCGAGGCTGGAACACCACTAAGCCACAGTTAGGTCTCTAGGTGAGGGGTCACTGGACTACAGCCCAAGGGCCAAATTCACCTCCCCACCTCTCTGTGTACATAAAGTTTTATTGGAACACATACTCCTTTCTACGGCCCTGGCTTTTGAGCTCTAATGGCATGGCTGAGTGGGCTTATGGCTGGGCCATCAGTGGACCTCTGCCCTAGACACTACTCAGTCCACTGCCATCAACTCGATTCTGACTTCCAGTGACCCTCTAGGGCTGGGTAGGACTGCTGGCTTTCCAAGACTCTGTCTTCAGAGGAGCAGACTGCCTCGTCTTTCTCCAGCAGAGCAGCTGGTGGGTTTGAACAGAGGACCTTGCAGTTAATAGCTCAGGGTTCCCACTAAGGTTCCTTTCGTCTGGAATAGTTTTTGTCGAACTAGAATGTGTCCGTGAGTCTGCTGGGCGGGCAGCGGGTACCAGTGGACTCTGATGCAGTCCTCCTTCCTGTCCAGCTCCTGGGTGATGGCCAGGACCCCCAGGATGCATTCAAACACCCTGCCATTGAGTCGATGCCGACTCACAGTGACCCTGGAGGACAGGGAAGACCTGCCTCTGGGTTTCTAAGACTGTAATCCTCAAACAAGGATGGGGTAGGAAGCCCCATCTTTGTCCCATGTAATGGCTGGTGATTTCAAACTGTTCACTGTGTGGAATCACAGCCCAAAGCATAATTGCCACGCCATCAGGACTCCACCCCAGGACCCAGCACTGACATTTTGCTGGGAACCAAGCGACACTTATTCACAGAGTTTCTCTTGGCTCTGCCCGTTTTGAATGAGATGAACTACCCATTACAACGAGAGGTTTTTAAAATGCATCTTGACAACTCAGGTGGGCTTTCTGCCCCGCCCCCCTTTACAGGTGATACCCTGAGGCTTGGCAGCAGGGGCTGTCATTCTGACCAGAGTCACAGACTTAAGGCAGGATGACACATCCTGCAGCCTAAGGTGCTGCTTCTGTGGTCGGCAAAGTGTCACCCCCACAGAGGGAAAGAAGTGGATGGGAGTTCAAGCACCTGCCCTGTGCCCAGAAGGCCCTGTGTGCTTTAGACTGGCCCATGTTGCCGTTTCCTCTGTGAGGCTGGGTCTTCACTCACGGACCACAGAGCCGCCTCATCCTGTGCACACTGCCAAAGGGCAGGCTGCAGTGGGGCTGTGGGCTGGTTTTCATCTCCATGACACAAATGAGCAAGAAGGGAAAGAGCATAGGCCTGCGAGGCAGGAAACTGGCTGGAACCCTGAGGCGGCCCGGTCTGGAGCCTCTGCCAGGAGAGAAGTCAGCAGCCCCTGTAAGCTGGGTGACTGTGGCAGGTTACCTATCTCCCGGACCTTACTCACTGCCCCTGGACCTGGACACGTAGGTGGCACACCCAGGTGACCCTGAGCTCAGCATCTCGCTAGTTCGACCCTCTCTTTCCTTCGTTGGCTTAGGGAATGAGAGTTCCCTAAGAATAATCATGGAGTGTCTGCCAAATGCATATGGTGCCCTTTTACCTTGGGGCTGGCACCACCCAGCAGGGCTCTGGAGGTCTACGAAACGAGGGGCCCTGGGTGGAAAGCTGTCTTGCTCATGGTTCTGCTCTCTGTCCCTGGAGTCGTCCGCTGGCTGCCTTCCGAGGCCTTGTCTCCTGGGTGTGGCCCCCCAAGGGTCTTGGGCAAACAAGGCCCAGGAACCCTGCCCTCCGTCCCATGGGAACCTGCAATCGACCTGGGCTGTGCTCCAGGGTGCCGGCCCTAAGTGAGGAAGGTCGAGGAGGCTCTGAGAACAGGGTGGGGATCTGGTTGCCACCCAGCTCATCTGAGCTCCCCAAGCAGCCTGGTGAGCCTGACTTCAGGGGCTGGGCATGAAAGCGGGTGGCACCAATCTGCCACACTAGAGTTTGTCAGTACAAATAAGTGGATGGGTGGGTGGATGGATGGTTGGAGGGAGATGTGGGTGGGTGGGCAGTTGGGTGAATGGGTGAGTAGAAGGTTGGAGGGAGGCAAGATGGGGGTGGGTGAGTGGATGGATGGATGGGAGGATGGATGGGTGGGTGTGCGATGAATGAATGACTAAGCCACAGCCTAAAAGTCAATTTCTTCTGTCTTCTCTCAAAGAAGCCCAACCGCTTCCTTTCTCCGTACGAGACTATGAGTTCATGGTGAACAGAATCACACACGGAAGACAGTGTCTGTAGAAGGTGCCACCCCAGGCCATTTGTGCTTACACACACACACACACACACACACCCTCACCCACTCCCCCCAAGCCTTCGGCCGTCTCCTACCTGGCACCGTGCTGGGGATCCTAAACAACACATACTTCGTCTTCCCCTTGTCCACGATGGACGTGCCCATGTTGAGGACGTTCCCAGCCGCATCGTAATGAGGGTGGGACGTGGCCAGGTTCACAGCCACATACTGCCGGTAATCAACCTGCAAAGACACAGCGGCCACCCGGTGTGAACAAAGCCGCGGGTGGTGCAAGCCTCACTTCTAGAGACATGTGGCTCCCTTGGCCCAGAAGTCAATGACGATCACCCTCGGAAAAGGGTGCCTACGAAGGCGACCTGAGACAGCCTTACCAGGCGCCTCCTCTGGGAAGCAGGTCTGAGGAGAGCCCGAGCTGGTTCTGTTTGTCTGCCTGTTGTTCCAATCCCGCTGCCTGGCCCAGCGGGCTGATCTCCCCACTCAAGACAAGATGCCTGACCACAGAGAAGCTCCAGAGAGCGGTGGCCGGAGGGGAGGGGGAGCCGGGGAGCTCGCTTAGACCATCTGGTGAAGTTACTTACACGGCCTCTCTGATGGGGCTCTTCTGGGAAAGGAGAGGCTACAAGAACACGTGGCAAAGGGAAACTTGGTGACTGATGCCAACACGACCCCTCCCCGCCCCAGGCCACAATCTCAGAGCAATGGGGTGGCCGGGGACCAGCAGCGGTCTCTGATTCCTCCCCTAGAACAGCACAGCCTTCCGCCCCTCTGCCAGCACGCACTCCCTATCGCTTTGCAGAGAGCACATACCGGTTGGCACTGTGCCGTCGCAGACAGAATTTCACAGCTAAGAAAAGCACTCGCTCTAACGGATCATTCAAAGACATCTCCAGGACATCGGGCTGGAGAAGAGTGAAGGCCCGGCCTATTGATTTTCAAGAAAATCCCCTTAGGAAAGGCGTCTGCTTGGGCGTTTATTGCCGTGCCCTTGCTCTCTGCCTCTCCTTGCAGGTCAAGGCAGGGTAGGACCCTCGGGAACCCTGGGCGGTTCAGGGATTCAGTCAAACTCTCTGGGAAGCTCTGCACTGGGAACCCTGCGCTCCTGGGCCGGGGGAAGCCCAGCAACCCTTGCGATGGGAGGAAGGGACTCCTCCCTGAGGCCCTGTGTGGCCGGAGCCAGGAAATGCTGGTACCTTCTCCAGGGTGTCCAAGGTCTGGGGGTTGATTTTCCGGATGTAGTTGGTTTCCGTGGTGGCGTAGAAGTCCGGGCCACACCGCATGATGTTGATCAGGCAGTTGTCGGTGAAGTCGGGGATGGTGTGCGACAAGTACGAGAAGGCTCTGGGGGGCAAAGCGAGGGGCCATGCTCACCAGCTGCCGAGTCCGGCCCGCACCAGCCCGGTTTGCCCTCCGCCTAAAACCCTGGGCCTTCAGCGCAATGCAGGGAGAGAAGCTAGCCGGTCAGAGCGGGCGATGGAAGTGATCTTGGGGGCTCAGCTATCAGCTCATTCAGAGACACTGCCGAGTTGAGTCAGCTATGGGGAGTGTCAGCCGGGTCTCCCTGGCAGCCAACTGGTCCTCCCCCTACCCTCCCACCCCCCAAGCCAAACTCAGCGCCATCGAGTCAATTCTGACTCATCCTGGCCTTCATGCCCAGGTTATCAAAAACCCCAAGGTCTCCAGCAGCTGGAGACAGCTGCAGCGGGGGAAGGAGGGGGCGGACGGGGGAAGGGGGGCTGGCGCTGAAGCTTCTCGGCCATCGTGCAGAAGGCACGGACAGGACAGCGAGTCCCAGCGGTGGGCAGGAATGGGGGTCCGCAGGGGTGTCTTCAAAAGCATCGATGCAAGGGGTGTATGAGAATGAACGGCGGGCGCCAGGTTTTCTTCATTCCTAGCTCGGGACGTCGTTGGTTCGTGCTCCCCCTGCTGACAACTAGTGGAGCAACAAGGAGGCCTCACAGACAGAAGTCCCTTCCTTGACTGGCTCCTCTCTGGCTCCTCCTCTCCAAGTATGAGGTCCCGAGGTTGTGTCAGGCCCGGCTCTGGGCCAGACACTGGAGAGGTGACCCCAGTTGGGCAGTGGTGGGGGTGGTGGTGGAATGACCTTCCGTCACCTGGTCATGGAAGGCACACCTGACGGCAGGGCGGTCACTGTCCTTGGGGGACACACTCTCCCTCCACACACGCCCATGTCCCCATTTCTGTCTCCCACTTTGCTGATGGCTTTTCCCAGGGCCAGTGCGTTAGGCACACCCCCAAACAAATCTCGGCTTCCTCCTCCCTTCTGATATAAAACATAGGCTTTTTGCAGCGTCCTTCCTCCCTCCACTTTATAGCCTCCACTCTATAGCCTTGCAGAGGGTTACGTGCTGGGCTGCTAGCTGTGGGCTCGGCAGTTCAAAACCGCCAACTGCTGCTTAGGAGAAAGACGAGGCTTTCCACTCCTGTCGAGAGGACAGGACATTGTACCTCGGCAGCCCCGCGGCGTCGTTTCACTCTGTCCTGGAGGGTGGCTATGAGTCAGAATCAACTGGACGGCAGCGAGCCTTGTGGTTTTTTACAACGCAGAGGAGCCCTGTTGAGTTGCCATTGCTTTGATGGCGGTGGATTAGATTGGGGGGTGACAGCATAACTTGGACGCCTTTCTGTACAGGACACGAGAACATCCCATCCCTGTTCTTGCTGCCTGGATCCTCTCCTGTGGTTCTGCTGTGCTGTATGGACTCTGAGGATGGGCATTCAAGACCCACCCTCACCCCCACTCCGGCTTCCTGTTGATATGAAGTGAAGCAGCCGTGGCTGGCTTTGAACATGGGTGGGTTGTTTGAGCAAGAATAGCTCATGGCCAGAGGGGAGGTGCATTTGCAACTCCGACCGGCAGTTACCAAGTTCCCTCCCACCAGCTGTCGGGCAGAGCATGCCACGAGCCCTGCTGGTGCGGGGCTTCCCCCTTAAGTGCACGGCTGCTAACCGGAAAGTCGGTGGTTCAAATCCACCAGCTGGAGACAGATGTGACAGTCGCCTTCTATACCGATCCATAGCCTTGGAGGTGCTGGGGCGGGGAGGGGCAGTCTGTTCTGTCCTCCGACTGGGCAGCAGTGGGTGGGGTTTGGGTTTTACCAGCCTAGCGAGCTAGCAGGGACCACGGACTACAGAGCGCCAGGGGCGGCCTGCGTCCACCTTGAAGATGATGGTCAGAGGGGCTGAAGCTAGTCGCCTCGACCATCGAGACCACCGACAAGTGCCATGAGATTCAAAGTGGGCGGTTACTTGGAGAAAATGTTTTTGCAGGGGTCCGGATAGGCCATGGTCCCGAACTCCGACACCACGATCCTGTTGGCCTCGATGTTGGCGGTGTAGGTGTCGCTGCGCAAGTATTTGCTCCTGTAGTAGACCTCGCCTGAAAGAGAAGACGCAGCGGCGGCCGCTCAGCTGAGCGCCTGTGTGGGGCTGTCCCTTCCCCGTCGGCCATCCCAGGAGCGTGGGCTCCCTAAAGGGCAGACTCCCTGAACATCAGTTTCCACTGCAGCGAGCCCCTCCACCGCCTCTGGCATCGGGGCCAGTGAAGGATGTCTGTCTGTAGTCTGTCTGATGTCTGTCTGTCATTTTCCCTAGGAGGGAGCCGAGGCTTAGAACGAGGGGAGGGCCCAGTGGCGGCCAGTGGCCAGGCAATGAACCCGTGTGCTCCACCACGATGGTGCCCGTGCAGACGAAGCCCAGCTTGGGAGCCCTGGTCCGGAAGGCTGTGAGCGTGGGCTGCATTTCCCCAGGGCCTGTCTCCGTCCTGGGCCCCCTGCCCTCAGACCCTCGCCGGCAATTGCAACCCGCTGGAGTCTCTCACGGGTGAGGGTCGGGACGGGTAACCACCACGCCAGCGGGCTGAGCCCACCAGTCGCTCCTAGGGAACAAGGTGAGGCTGTACAGGGCTGCGGTGCATTGGCGTCTACTCTGTGGCTGTGGGTTTGGAGTCACATGCCACACAGCCTGTGCCACTGGGGGAAGGAGTTCGAGCCCACCAATCGCTCCATAAGAGAAAGAAGAGACTGTCTGCTCCTGTTAGGCTCTGTAGCCCTCGAACAGACCAGCTCCGTCCTGCAGGGTCACTTTGCGTTGCAATGAACTCAGTGGCCATGGGCACTGGGTTACCACCACGGGGTGACCCAACCCCCAAAGTTTGAGTGCACGGGGCAGGGGACCTATGGGGGTCATCGTGAGCAGGGCGGGTGGAGAGCAAGTCTACCTGTGGCTTTTCAGTGTGCACAGATTGTCTTCCCGCACTGTCAGCCAGCCCTGGGCCTGAGACACAATGGTCATGACACTTTCTTACAGAGTCGCTGTGATAGCTGAGGCTTGCCAAGTGTTCACAGAGAGACGGGAACGACACAATCCTTGGGAAAGCCTGTGGATCATGGGGTGATTGCTCGAGCTTTCTGGAGGGCCCCTCGAGGAGGTCTCCACAATGGACGCCATCATAGCACCAAGCAGGAGGACGGGGCCCACCTGGCCAGGGTTTCTTCTGTCCACCATGGGTGAGAATCGCTTCAGTGGCAACCACTGCCCCCACCACACTACCCAAAGTGCCTGGCACCTGGTAGGTGCTCACCACAAACTGCAGCCAATACTGAGTCACAGGAGACAGGATGGTGCAAGCCTTCGGCTCTGGTTAATCAGCATGGCCTTGTGCCTCATGATCACTCCCCTCATTGCACCTCAGTTTCCACATCTGGAAATCGGGAGTCCAGAACCCCACCCCTCCGAGGACTGGGAGGATGAAGGGAGACGATGGGGTGCCCTTGATTGGCGAAGGCTAGAATTCAACATTGCTCAAAGGCTCTGATACTGGCAAGACTCGGCGATCACATGGACATCTGCCTTACGGGCATCCTGGCGGCCCCGGTGCCAGCTGGCTTTTTGCCGGCCCCTCTCTGCAGGACCCCACTGTTGAGGCCCTGGCTAAGGCTCTCTGGCTGAAATGCCAGGCTCTGTTCGCTGGAAATGTAAACACTCTGCCCAGGCTGGATTATAAACAGGCAGCCCGTTTCCCATCAATAGCTCGCCACAGAGCGTGCATGCATGCGTGCAGACATCCCAGGGGGCCACGGGGAATGTGTCTCTGGAACTGCTCAAGGCTGGTGCCGGGAGGGAGGACGCTGAGGTAGGGTTGAAAGGGAGAATCCGGCACAAGCCCTCCCACCCAGGGTGGGCAGAGGGGTCCAATTAGCCACATTCCTCCAGGGGGGCCCAAGTAAACAGAACTAGTCAAATTGGGGATCTTGGGGGGAAGGAGGAAGAGAGACATTTATCTGGGGGGTGGGGAAGCCAACATTCTGAAAGATGGCTCTAGAATGACTGCAGAGGCACCAGCTTTGGAGGAGTGAGGCTCTCGGGGGCACCTTTGCTCAGAGTCCGGTGGTGCAGTAGGCTACCAAGAGTTGAACTGTTTGCTGCAAAGTCGGCACTTCAAAAGCACCAGCCTCTCTGAAGGCCAAAGAGGAGGCACTGCCATAAAGAGTTAGAGACTTAGAAACCCCAAAGGGCAGTTCTAGTCTGTCCTACAAGGTCATTATGAGTCAGAATCGACTCAATGGAGATGAGTGTGTGTGTGTGTGTGTGTGTGTGTGTGTGTGTTCTATGGGTACCCTGACCCTCGAAATCCATATGCTCAAATCTTCCCTGGACACTTGCCCCTTGACCCGTCCAAGATCGTTTTTTTTAGGGATGCCATCTTGATGCCACACGGAATACAAAAGCCATACCCAAAACGTCTGTGCCTCGAAATGACTTTGGACTCCCAGAGAAAGAGTTCCCGTACACCCTCCCTTAAATGTCCCGTTCTCTGATCCGTCTCTCCCACTCCTTTTGCAAGAGGAAATTACCTCCCAAAGAACCTTGACTGCCTTTCCAGGGAGGCTAAACAATGACCGTCCAACACCGCCATGTCCTTCCCCTCAGAACCTGAGACCAGGCTCCCTGCACCGGGGCCTCTGCAGCTATAGGTAAGGATCTGGAGACGGGAGACGGTCCTGGACTATCCAGGTGGACTCAGTGCCAATCACATGGATCTTTGTAAGTGTAGGCAGGCAGGCAGGGTCAGAGTTAGAGGAGAGATGGTGACACAGGCAGCAAGGGAGAGAGACTGGAAGATGCTATGTTGTTTGCTGGCTTCCAAGGCAAAGATGAGGCCACAAGCCAAGGCCTGCAGGTGGCCCCTGGGAGCTGCAGAAGGTGAGGGGGTGGGTTCTCTCTTGGGACCCCTAGAAAGTACAAATGCAGCTTCTGACCTCAGGATTGTAAGGAAATACATTCAGGGTGTTTTAAGCTACTGGGTTTGCAGTAAGCTGTTACAAGGGCGAAGGGAAAGGCATGCAGTGCTCTTACTGTCTCTAATCGTGAAGCTGTGGAGCAAGGCCAGGCCATCAAACCAGTGGTTGTACCTGGTCTCACCCACCGAGTGCATCCCAGGCCCGTTCCGAAGCAGGATTCCCTGCAGCCAGGGTGGAATCTTGCCTGTGAAGAGAAAGGAGTGCTTACTTAGTAGGCCTGGCCAAAGCAAAAGGCTAGAAGAAACGGGCCAGGGTGGGGTGGGGGTGGGGGGAAATGAAGGCCACATGGTTTCACGTCAGGTAGGTGGGCGGCTTGGTCTAGAGCAGGAGTTCTCACCCTTCAAGTCACCTTGGTGGGGGAGGTGTGGGAGAAAACCTGGACCAGTCGAGCTCCACCCAGAGAGCCTGATTCTGTGGACCCAGAGGGAGGCCCGAGTGTGGGTGCTTCCAACAGGCTCCCAGGTGATGCTGACGTGGGCTCTGGGGACCATCAAAGAGACCGCTATCTAGGTGGGCTCCCAGGTTCCAGGATTCTCATTTCCTAAAGTTTCCAGGGGTTTCCACGGCGCCATGAAACGTGATGAAAGCATGGTGTAAAGGCATGGGGGAACGGTCCAAGCAAACTCTAGAGCGTGGGCGGGCACACTTTGGAGATGGACCAGTCAATTTGAGAGCCTTCAATTTATTTTCTTTTTCTTTCTTTCTTTCTTTCTTTTTTTTGCGTGGCATCACTGCCCTGGTGGGAGTAGGAAGCCCAGCCTTGCTCCTGGAGAGCTGCTGCTGGATTGAACCGTCAACACTTTGGGCCGCAGTCCCGCACACAACCACTGCGCCATCGGGGCTCAGCCCTCAATCTATTTTCTACAAAGAAATGTCATCACCATGATCTGAGTAACAGCCTTGAAAATGGTTCCATTCTTTCTTCAGAGCCACAGGTCTGCAGGAGGGCCGGACCATCTGGCTCGGGGGTTCCCAGGTTTATTCGGCCAACCATCCCCTTTCAGTGCTCTGGCCTGTGGCGATGAAAAACGTTTTATACTGAGGCACGCAGTCCAGGGTAAAGTGTGGGTATCTACTTCGGCAGGACCCCCACCCCTGTTTCTATCCAGTGTGCCCTGCCCCCAAGGAGTGGCATAGCCCGCTTTGGAAAACACTGGTTTAAAGTATACAATTGCAAGTATTCTAAGATCCCCCTTTAAAATGAAAAGTAAAAACATGATTGCTCTTTTGGGGAAAAAAATATATCCACTGTCATACTGTATAGTCTATTTCTTACAACTCAGAGGCAATAGAGACATATAATAATGCTTAAGAGAGAAGAATGAAAATGTAGAAATATGCTCGAGACAATTGATGTATGGAATGTTATAAGAGCATCCAATAAAATCACTTAGAGAGAGAGATTATGCATTTCTTTGTTCTTAGCTGCACCTCCTAATTTTTTACATAAAAGATACATTATATGTTGTATATTATATTTAAAATATTGTATAGATGTAGCATACACATATGATCTCTGAACCTATCCTGTATAAATACATTGTCTCTCTTATCAGAAAGATAGTTACAAACATAGCTCGATTGAGGATATAAATATATTCCCAAATAGAAGCGCATCCTCTGCACATCTCCCCAGGTCGGGCAAAGCGTCCATGTGCTTGGTTGCTGCCAGCAAAGGACTGGAGTTTGCACAGAGCTGACTCAGAAGAAAGGCCTGGAGATCCCCGTCCGAGACGGCAATCCCTCTGGAGCACCTTCTGCTCACTCACCGGGAGTCAGGATCTTTCGACTCCACGGTTCAAGGGTCCTCCACTCACAGCCACTGAGTCGGTTCCCAGTGGCGACCCCGTGGTGATCCTGGGTCAATTTCTGAGGCAAACAACCTCATCTTTCACCCTTGCAGCGGCTGGTGGGCTTGAACTGCCAGCTTCGATGTTAGTAGTCCAGCAGTAAACAGCACCACCAGGAAGATAGTATCTATATTCTTCGGATTACAAGAACCTCCAAACCAAGGCAGTTCTTTCCTGACCTCTCTCTCTCAGCCTCTGTTCCTGCTCCTTGGAAAGACACCCAGCCTGGCAGCCAGAAGATGGGCCCCCAGCGGACCAGCTCATTAGTCTACACCAGGTGGTGCCAGAATAGTGTCGACCCAAAGAGAGTAGGACAAACAGAGGAGGACCCCCCTTTCCAGGACAGTTGCATCCCGCTTCTCTGAGCCAGTGTGGTTGATTGTGCAGGTTCCTGCATGCTGAATTCCCACCCAGGGGCTCGAGGGAGACGGCCTCCCGGTGAATACTTGCACGCATGGGACCTCGAACTCCCCTTCCTCTGCTGTGCAAGATGGGTTTGGGAACCACAGATTGGCACAAATAGAGCCTGCATTCAGAATGGATGATATTTTGTGGTATTGGCCTAGGCCATGGAGATATGCTATATGACAGTAGAAATCTATAAAATCATATAAAATCATACATGTGTCGCTATTTAAAGTAAACGTTCAGTTATAATTAGATTGTCATAACATTAGGTCCTATCTCTCTATATTTTTTTCCTCTTGTTAGTTGTTGGAAGCTGCAAGTGGATCCCCACCCCACTCCCGGAGCCACCCCTGGAGAGAGAGCAGGACTGTCCCATAAGGTAAAGTGACCAGATTTTAACATTGGTAAAGCGGGACACCATTGATGGGGGAGGGGGGAGGAGGGCTGGGGGAGAATAGAGGGAGTATGTTCTCTTCCCGATCTCCTGCCGTGCCCTAGCTTGTCGTGCATTCTTTCCAAAAATCGGGACTTTTAAAAAAAATGCTGCGGGTCTCAGGAAAAACTGTTGAAAATCGAGACTGTCCCGTCGAAAGCGGAACATCTGGTCACTTCACCATAAGGGCTCCTAGGCTGTGGTCCACACTGTCTTCCAGGGTCCCTGTGAGCCCAAAGGGATGCCATGGTGGCGTTTGGAGCTGCCATCCTTAGAGAAACAGATGCTCACACCTCTTCCCACAGAACTGCCTAGTGAGCCCAAGCCACCAGCCTTCTGATTTGCAGGTGTTGGAAACACACACACACACACACACACACACACACACACACACACACACACACACTGTGCCCGGGTGGAGCATTATTCCCGGAACGTTTCTTCTGGAAAAAGTGAGGCCCCCTCGTCTTGGATTATGCTGCATGTCGGTGCAGCTGCAGCTCATGGACGATGACTCCTGGGGCTAGGAGTCCGCTCTGCACCAGCATTTTACCCCACAGAGGGCAGCGAGTACCCCTCCCACAAGCAGAAAGTAGTATGCCTGCCACCACCCGAGAGAGACTGCACCGTGACACAAAGGGACAGCTGCTCACCGGTCACCTGGGCCTTCACGGGCTCCTGCTGCTCCGTCCTGTTTCGGCCGAATATGACTTCCATGGCTGGCGGAGACTAATGTGACTTCCTTGCCTCGGGTGCTCAGCTGCAGCTCCTGCTGGCTCTCCCACCCCGTCCTCCTGACTGTGCGGGGCTGAATTTTCCCTCTGTCCCTGGCCTGGCCTGTTTAGAAGATGTTTGGTCGAAAGGTCAACTTCGGGAGCTGGGGGGAGGGGGGACAGAGCTAATCTTTAATCCTCCCTGATCCTGTCCCCAGCCCCGCCCCTTCACTTTCACTTGGGGCTCAACCAAGACAAACTGGCCGGCCACCCACCCCTTCGGTGTCCCGGCTCACCCTGCACTGATAGGTCCTTAAAGGGAGCTACAGCACGAGGGTGGCTGCCCTCCGACCACAGGGACCCCCACAGGAAAGCATTTGCCCCCAGACCTAGCTCAGAAGGCAGGGCAGGGAGGGGGAGGAGGGAACGGGGAAGAGGAGGGCAGAGTGCTGGCACGAGGAGGGGGCTGCACCTGGGCCACACAACAAACCGTGTGAATCGGTGAACGGGAGTCACGTTTGCTCTGCACACTCGCACCGGAACCACCGTGGAAAACAAACGCTCATTTCTCACTGGGTTCTGGCCCATTCTGGCAGGGGGGGTGGGGTGGGAGTGGGGGTGGGGTTTAAAGATGGCTGATGCCCAGAGGAAGTGGGACACTTCAACTTCGGAGCATTCCCCCACACCCCATTTCATCATCAGCCTTCTGTTGAAATGTGAGAGAGTCTTTTTTTGTTCTGTTTTTTTTTTTTTTAATATGGAACGCTTCATGAATTTGCACGTCATCCCTGCTCATGGGCCATGCTACTCCTCTCTGCATCGTTCCGATTTCAGTATACGTGCTGCCGAAGTGAGCATGTGAGAGAGGTTTTGATTGATTTTCATTAAAGACCCCCAGAAGCTTTCTGTTAAGCAGCTCTGGCGGTGTAATGGCTACTCTGTTGGGATGATAGCCACCAGGGCGGCGGTTCAAAACCAGCAGCCATTGCGAGGGAGAAAAGATGAGACTGTCTACTCCGTAAAGAGTTCCAGTCTCAGAAATCCACAGGGGCAGTTCCACCTTGTCCTCTTTGAGTGGGGGTTGACCCACTGGCAGAGTGTGAGTTTTGGGGGGTGGGTTGCTGAAAGCTTCTTGCTTGAAACATCCCTGATGTGTGATTTTCTCTTTGGGGCGAAGAGGTCGTACAAGATGTTTGGGGTGTCTTCAGAGATCTGTTTCTTGGAGGCGTTGTGATGGAAAGTGTCTCTGGCTTCTTGGTGCTGTGACAACCTCACCAGCAAGCCCCGGGGCCTCAAAGCTGACCCTCGGCGTGATGCCAGCCGTGTGGGAAACGGACAAATGTCTTTCCCGCAGATTTTCCCGTTATAGCTGTGCCGTCTTACAATGAGCACCTGGTTGGTTCCGCCTCCCTGTCGAGGCAGCCACACCCTGATCATCTCCCCACTGTGGTGCCCAGGCCCCTCTCAGGTCTGCCCCAATGCAGGTACCAGGTTTCCTCACTGGTGAGCTCAGGGCCTTACTGTGATTCCCACCCACCTTCTGGCTTATCTAACTCCCGAATATGCATGACTAATGGCTACCAATAAAGGCCCCCAAACAATAAAGATTCTCTCTCTCCTCTGACCCTCTCCCCACTCTCTCCTCTCATGGCCCTGGCTGGTGAGGTCACGCCCCTGCAGGAGGTGAGCAAGCTCCCATGAAATGTGTGCGACCTCTTCATGTGACTCTCTCTCCCATCTCCCTTCTTCTGGATAACTTTAATCGTTATATATGTACAACAGCGCTTACCTGGACCTGGGGTGATTTGTTAGGGGCTGGCTACCCCGGCAGCCAAGGCCATGTGGGCGGAGCGGGTGGGGAGTCTTGGCTGGCTTTCCTGCGAAGCTCGGCACCTGGGCTGGGGAACCAGCACGCTCCAGACCCACGTGGTTGGTGAGCTGTGCTCGCACTGCAGCACAGCCTGTGTGATCGCTGCACGAAGCACCGCGTCAAAAGAGACAAAGCGGGCCCTTCCCTGGAGGGGAGAAGGACACCCCCACCCCACCCCACCCCCGTAAGCACAGACAAGATACGCTTCCCTCTGGGAGCAAAGTGGGTCGGTCACCCCTCTTGGGTTCAGAACAGACATTGTCTGGGCCCTAGACTCGAGGGCAGCGGTTCTCAACCTGTGGGTCGTGACCCCTTGGGGGAGGGGGTTAAACGACCCTTTCATCGGGGTCGCCCGATTCATCACAGTAGCAAAATGATAGTGATGAAGTAGTAATGAAAATTACTTTTACGCTTGGGGGAGGGGTCGCCATCACATGAGGAACTGTATTCAAGGATGGTGGCATGGGGAAGGTGGAGAACCCCTGTCCTAGGGGAAGGGCTCTGGTTTGTCAAGCGCACTTTCACAGGAGAGGGGATTGCGGCTCTGCAGATCCTCAACCAACTTTGTAACCAGCTGTTCCGCTCTTCCTCAGGGTTCAGACATTGCGTTTCTTTCCATTGCGTCTGGGTCGTGGCTCTGGGTCAGGGGGGCTTAGGGTGGTCTTTGTCAAGTGACCAGATTTTAACATTGGTAAAGCAGGGCACCATTGACTGGGGGGTGGGGGTTATAATTCTTCCCGTTCTCCTGACGTTCTCTAGTGTGTCGTGCATTCTTTCCAAAAATTGGGACTTTTTTTTTAAACGCCGCGGGATGCAGGAAGAATTGTTGAAAAGCAGGACATCTGGTCACTTTATCTTTGAACCCAGGCCTGTGTCTGGATTTTCACCCGGCCCGGGCTTCAAGGACAAGGTGTTAACCAAGCCAGCTCTCACCATGCCCTGTGTGTGTTCAGAACTTATTCTCCCAGGGTGCTTGGCTCACTTCCTTAGGAGGCAGGGCAGAAGCCCCTTTCTGTCCCTGTCACTTCTCTCTGTGGCTAAGACTGCTGCAGCTGTGGCTGTGGAGTTTGGGCCCCAGGGAGAAGATGGTGTTCTGGTGACCACTGCAGCTGGCAGTCCATGGGAGCACTTGCTGTCAGCCAAGGCCTTCCGGCCCCCTCTGGGTTTATTCTTGGGGTCTTGGTGGGGCCCACACCTGGCTCTAGCACTCCATTCACCTCCTTGAAAGGGAGGCCCTTTGGCGGCCCAGCTAGCCGGGCCCAGTTGGGGTTTTATGCCTGCTTAGCGGTGGGAGAATAGGAATCAGGAGAGGCCTTTTCTTAAAGCCACCTGTTTCAGGTTGAGCCTTTGAGACAGTTGGATGGTTAAGAAGGAAGTGCTGAGTGCACTCTCTATGCTACGGGGTGGACAAGTCTTGCTTTGCAATTAGGTAGGCTCTACTGCAAACTGTTGCCTGAAGTCAGTTAATATTTTCCCTCTGAAGATATGTTATCCTATCTAAATGACTGTTTCCCAATTAAGTTAGCTTCTATATATCATGCCTCCAATTAGGCAGCCTGATAAGTTGCATGGATAAGGTTGAAATTGCAGGCGGCAGGGTTCAAGGTGACAGGCAAAGTCCCTGCAGAGGTGGCAGCCGCCTCCCCGCCTCTCCAAGAGAGAGCGAGAGCGAGAGCGAGAGCGAGAGCGAGAGAGAGAGAGAGAGAGAGAGAGAGAGAGAACAGTCTGGGTACTAAGTCCCGGGAGGAGAAACCCTGCTGCCCACAATTTCAACAGGACCTCCCTCTCTCTCCCTGCCTTCACCTTCCTGTTGAGAAGCCTCACGGAGAGCTGCCAAGCCCTGTGATGCCGCCACCGCCATTGGATCCACAAGACGTCGTAGCCACCGGCTGGTGACGTGCCTGTGTTCTGCATCGCTGCACGTGGTTGCGTCCGGCTGAGAGGGACTTATGGACTAGCATCGGACTTACAGACTACCATTGGACTTATGGACTTGATCTGAACTGGGCTGGGCTGTTTGCTTGATGTGTAATTACTTTTTACTATAAAACTCACGCTTACGGCTGAGCCCCGGTGGCGTAGTGGTTGTGTGCGGGACTGCGGCCCACTGGGACGGAGGTTCAATTCCAGCAGTGGGGCTGGGCCTCCTACTCCCACCACCGGAAAGCAGTGATGCCAAAAAACAAAAAACAAAAAAAAAAAAAAAACCTCTCACTTACACCTATATGTTAGTGTCACTAGATTTGTTTCTCGAGTCAACCTGGCCTAACACACCCACTGACAAAGCGGAATGGGTAAGATTTAAACCCAGAGGGGAAAAGAAGTGTCTGGAACAGTCCCGTCTCACCACGTCTGAACGTCAGGCTCCATCAGTGCTGCTTGGCAAAGGTTCTATTTAAAACACAAGGTCCATGTCACCGTGTAGACGCACCTTGAAAACACAAAGCTGAGTGGAAGATGTCAGTGGCCGAAGGACAAACCCTGCATGGTCTTGGGTAGAGGAAAGAGAAAATGCCTTTAGGATATCGGAACCAAAGTTAACTAGTGGCTACAGGGTGGGGAAGAGGGAGGAGAGAGGAACTTTCCTTAGGGAGCATTCATTGAAGTTCACGGTGACGATGATTTAGAAAAAAGACAGTGAGAAAGGATATACACCTGGAAGGACATATTCAAAGCCTCCACACGATATAGATGCTCCTTTTGTTCTGTATATTTTCATCACAGTGAAACCAGTAATCGATGACGAGTGGTCAGCTGGATTACAAACTGGATATTTCTACATCCCACGTCACATCCTACATTGTTTTTTTCCCCATCCTTCACTCTTCCTGATGGCCTTGGGGGAGATCTCCTCGTGAGTCTCCGTGCCCTCGGTCCCGTCCCCTCCAGCCCACCTAGCCTCGGCCACAGGAGACCTGGCTGAGCTTCGGCCCAACTGTGTCACTCTGCTGCCGACCATCTAGAGGCTAGCACAGGGTCTGGCACATGAGAGGGACTCAACATATACCGCATACACCTGAGTATCAGCCGACCTGAATATGAGCCGAGGCACCTAACTTCACCGCAAAAACCTGGGGAGATGTATCGACTGCAGTATAAGCCCAGGGTGGGACATGCAGCAGCTACTGGTGAATTTCAAAATGCAAATAGATCCTAATAAAATCACATTAATTGAGGCATCAGTAGACTAAATGCTTTCAAATATTTTTGTCAAAGAAAAACAGTAAACTAGCTTTGTAAGTGGAAAAGAGGGTCAAGCAAAAACAATGTGGTATCAACAATAACGATACATGCTGTGTTACTGCCTGCGCGGCGTTACTTCATACGCTGCCTTACCGCATGTACACAGTGCAGCTTGTGTAGTCTGAGGCCTCACGCAGGCTGATGATATTGCAGAATGTGGCGACATGACTGTTAGGCGCTGTGTCCCTGCATGCGCCGCATTACTGCATATGCAGCGTTACCACATCTGTGTGGGACGCGCTAACACGACACATGCACTAACACAGCGTGTACACAACGCAGTGCCAACAGTCAACAGTGGGTCCAGATAGGAGTTAGTAAGAAATGAAAAATAGAATATAGCAGACTAAGTAAATAAACATACTGTACCTCCAGGACCAAAGATATACCTCCCGGTACTTGTATTCAGCAATGCTTGGATGGAGAAAGGGGGTGTGACCAAGCAGGGGTAAGACCGTAGAGGCTAGGGCATTGGTCACAGCCCTGGAGAAGAGCAGGAGCAGAAGAGCAGCCGCACCTGATAAGGATGCGGTGCGTCCCAGGTACCAGCACACAGAAGTGGGCCACGGGCAACAAACACAGAAGCTGCCTGTGTACAGGAGAAAAGAAGAGTGGTAATACCAGCAGTCATCAGACCACCCACAGAGACTGCAGGTGCCTGCAGATGAGCAGGAAAGGCAGGAGAATGCCCACACGGCACTGGAGCACCAGTAAGTGGGACCCTCCCTCGGACATAAGCCGAGGGGGGCTTTTTCAGCATTACAAATGTGCTGAAAAAACTCGGCTTATGCATGAATGGACATGGTGTTTATTGACTGGAAGGATCTCTGAGCGAGTGACAGGCATTTGGTTTCATTGTCTTGCCTTGTAATTCAGCAAAATGCTTTCTACATGGGCAGGGGCCTCCCGGGAACCAAGCTCACTTTCTGGATGGTTTCAGTTGTACACCTGGGGTCCATCACTGGGATGTCCAGGCTTGTTGGCTCTGCTGACAGTTAAAACCAGCTAGGAAGGATGGGGTGGAGTAGGAGTTGGGGGAGGGTAGTGTTGGGGGTGGAGGGGAAAGCTGATGGAATGTCTCATTGGTGATCCCAGAATGTCTAAGTCTTCCTTCTCCTCAGTAGCCAGTACAAGCCACAAGTCTCCGCCATGGTCCTTGTGTTAGTCTGGGTAAACTAGAGAAACAAAATCACAGGCATGCATATGAATATAAGGAAAAGGTTTATATACAAGAGGAATATGACATTGAGAAAGCATCCCAGCCCAGTCCAGTTCAAAGTCATAAGTCCGATATTAGCCCATATGCCTGATACCAGTCTATAAAGTCTCCTTCTGACTCATGAAGTCACAGGCCAGTGGGTGCAGAGTCCCGGCGCTGGCAGGGGTCCCTTCATGGCTCCTCGCTTCCAGGGCTCAGGGTCTATCAACAGCATCCCGTGGTGGCAGGAGCAACTCAGCACTGGCAGGGCTCTCCACGTGGCTTCTCCAGCTTCAGAGGTCTGGTTCCACCAGGGCAAGGCCGTGTGGCTTCTCCGGCTCCTTCAGCTCCTCGGATGCTGCCATCTTGTCTTGTCCGTAGTTCATCATCTCTGAGACTGACTCCCAACAACTAGGGAAGATAGCTTCTCATCTTCACGAGGGAAATATCGCGAGATTTCCCAGAAGTCTCAGGAGAAAGCCATACCTACATGGAGGCCTCATTGGCTACTCAATGGCTATCTCCAGATTAACAGGCCAGACGCCACCCCTACATCTCAATCACGAAATTTAACATAAGCACATGACCACCACAGCCCTCCACGGGGAAGTTGGTCATGCCTGGCCACACCTCCACCCTTTGGAACACGCCACCGCCTCTCCCCAAGCGTGCCTTCACTGTACACTTGCTATCGACTTACATTCTTTTCCCAGAACACCTTTGAGATGGGCGCCTGTTCTCTGAGACCCCCAGAATTGGCGAGGGCTTGTTACCTCACCTCCTGTGCCCCCAGGGACATTTCGCAGACCTGCTCCATTTTGCTGGTGGGCACTGTGGCACCCGTTCCAATTCAGGAGGGCCTTGTGAAGAATGGAAGGGGACACTGCCTGGTGCTGAGCTGTGTTAGCCTGGGTAGATTAAAGAAACAAATCCATCAGCACGCATATGTGAATAAGAGAGAGGTTTGTATATAAGAGGAAATGAACATTGAGAAAACTTCTCAGCCCAGTCCAGATCAAGTCCGCAAGTCCGATATTAGTCCACTGTGTACGACAGTATGTAAGACAGTGTGTAAGACATTGTGTAAGAAGTCCTCTTCAGACTCACGAAACACGTGCAATGATGCTGAATGCAGGAAGATGGCAGGTCAGTGGGCAAAAAGTCCTTGAATCCAGTGGTGGTGTAAGCATCTCAGCGCTGGCAGGGGTCTCCACACTGCTGCGCCAGCACCCAGGGCTACATTGGGTAGGTCCATGTGGCTTCTCCTCAGGGATCGCCCAGGGAGCCAGCCTTGTCAATTGAGTGTCTCCAAGTGGGTGAACCACGAGAGAGAATGTCTCTGCCTCCTAGAAGGAATGACCACATTCCCCAGAAGTCTCAGGACCAGGCCACGCCCACACAGAGATCTCATTGGCTATCTTCAGATTGACAAGCTAGACTCCACCCCTGCACTCTTCATCCTCACGTGGACACCAGATGAGGTGACTGCCACAAGAGCCTTCTTCATGATTGCTGTCATGTCTCAGTCCATTGGTGCAGTCACTTTGTGTGTCAACCCATTTTGTCGAACGACCCTGACCCTCAACCTTTCTTAGGCAGGGACCAAGTTTTACCAGTCAATGGAATCAACAGGACCAGCCCTTCCAGTGATGCCCCTCCCCCCCCCCCAAGCATACTAAGGGGGTAGGGCTTGGGGGAGTCAAGGGAGGGGATAAAGGGAAGCTGATACCAAAGCATTCCAGAAGACAGAAAATGTTTTGAACTGACAATGGCAGCAAGTATACAATTATGCTTGCTCTAATGGAATTATGGATTGTTAATAATGTCTATAAGAGCTTCCAATGAAATGACTAATAAAAAGAAAGTCGTTTGTCTTGCAGGGGGTCCAG
>PVJH01032738.1:0-22341 GCA_004026705.1 Nesogale talazaci | reverse complement strand
AACCTGAGGATTATTCTTTTTAATCATAATCCTCTTTTTTTCAGGTATCTCTTACTCAACATGACTTCTCTCCACATAGACATCTAGTGACTTCATTTTTTGTTTCTTTTCATGCATGCTAAATAAAATACAAGACTTTTACTCCAAACCAGAAATAAATAGATTGTATTCTTTTAAATATACTTTACTGTCTTTTGGTGAGAGTTTATGTAGCAAATTAGGAACTCATTAAATAAGTTCTTTGTGTATATACATATATATTGTTCAATGACATTAGCTACATTTTTCACATTATATAACCATTTTTAGTGGTTTTCTTGATACAGTATCTACAAATCATACACCTCGATGGTTAAAACTCTCTATGGTCAAATGAGTTGGATATTTATCCTCGCAATCAGTTGTAGCACTTACTCCTCCCTCACAGATCCCACCATGATTTTCAGGGAACAATTTGAACCCTAATTTGAATTTGATTTTCAGGGAACAATTTGAATCCTCTTGAAGTTGCTCCCATAACCTAACACATGGTATGAGTCCATATATGGCAGTCTAATCATGAGCAGCCAGAGGAAGGAGAGCAACCCTGGGGTCCCTGAGTGAAGGTTGCAGACAACCATCACCTAACTCTTCACTACTCTCTTCTCTTCATCAGGCAGAAGCTGTCCAAATCAAGTAAACTTCACCTCAGAAAGAAAGGCAAAACATCTGGAAACCTGGATGCAATAGAAAAGAATTCAGGATTTGTTTTGTCAGAGCCAAGAGAGAGATCAGAAAGAGCTATAGCAGTTTGGGGGGTGTTTTTTAATGTGAAAATAGAAACTATAGAAAGCATACTATGGGTTGAAAAGAATTTCTATACAAAGAGTACACAGAACATACTCCCTTAAAGGATAGCTGAAAGTTTCACATAAAGATTAATGTATCACCTAAGATGTAGAATAAAATCCTTCACAAGACATTGACTATGAAAGTACCTACTAAAAATGAAACTCATAAAACAGGAACCCCAAGTTGAAATGAAATCAGCAGCAGCCTTGGGTGATAGGAAGCATTTAGAACTAAGGAAAGTCATTGAAAATGAAACCAGCATAATTAAAGAGTATGCTCTCCTTCTACCCATGGGGAACCAATGCAGAGCTGGAGAGAACAGGTGAGATTTTTTGCACATCTGCCTCACACTGCATCTTCCTTGTTAGCTGATCATTATGCTCAATGACCAGCTGCCCTTCCTCAGAGCTACGAGTCCCCCAGCTTTTGTATGTCCCTTCCATTCTTGTCCTTTCCTTCTAAGAATGGCCACTTTGAAGGAGAGGTCCACACCTACTGCCTCCCCTTTCTTGCCATCTTCTCTCCACTCAACCCATTATGAGCTGGCTTCCACCTTGCTTGTGTTGATGAAACTACCTCCCCCATCACTGATAACCTCACAGCTGCTGCTTCCAGAGTTGTGATTTTAACCCTATCTTGACCTTCACTTCCTACAGTAGCACACCTCTCCTCAATGCCCTTCTTAAAATCCTCTCCTCCCAGACAGACCAGTCAAGGTGCAACAGGGCAGTGTTGATGCACACAAGTTTCCTCTAGTTCCTGAAGCCTTCCTCTCCCCAAACATCATGGTCCCAACTCTACCTTACAAAGCCAGATGGACTGGAGAAGGTAGACTAGTAGAGAGGGGAGCTGGAAATATGGAGAAACCAAGATGGATGAGCCCCTTCAGGCCAGTGGTGAGATTGGAGCTGCTGGAAGGATGGAGAGAAGGTGGGGTGGAGAGACGGAACCAACTGCAAGGATATACATATAAGCTCCTATTTGAAGGACGGGCATCAAAGGAGTGGGTTGGAGGAGAGGTCGGGCAGTGTAATATATGACAGAACAATAATAATGTATAAAGTATGGAGGGTTGATGGGAAGGGGGGAGGAGGGAAAGAGGGGAAGGGATGGAAAAGCCGATACCAGGGGCTCAAGGGAAAAGGCAGATGATTGGAGAATGATAACAGCTGCGGACATATGAAAATGCCTGGCACAGTAGTTTTATTTATGTATTGTGGGAAATGATGTACGAGCCCACAATAAAATGATTTTTAATAAAAAAAAATTCTCTCATCCCTTCTGCTGTTAGGGGTCATTTCTCTTCTATATCTCCTACCACCCTGATGGCACTTTCTATTTTTTTTAAGTTTTACTGCGATAAACAGTTTATATGACAAGACAGCCACCAGCTCAACATTTTCCAAATGTATAACTAGGAAACATCGATTGCATTCAGCAAGTGAATACAACTTGTCTTCTTGTCCTTCTCTGAATCAGTCAGCCTCAATACCCTCTCAATAAAATCCCCCCTCTCTTCTTCCCTCCCAGCACTGCTGACCATAAACACTCTGTGGTTTCTATAGATGTGTATATTTTATATAAGTTATACCATACAATAGGTGCCCTCTTGCCACTGGTCTATTTCATTCCACGTATTTTCCAGCTGGTCCTATATATTTAACTACATGCCTTTTTCTGCCCACACATTAAAGGCTGTTGTGCGTGGACTCGCTCCTCAACCCCCTTCTCCTCTTTCTTTGTCCCAGTGACTTAATGTATGTGAAGGTTTCTGTGAGCGTGCACAACAATTGCTTCAGAAGGCCTATCAGAAACCCTGTGTGGGTACCTGGCTCTATAATCCTCCAAAATTAACGCAGCTTTGAAACTTGCAAATGAAATGGAGGAAAAGCTTTGATATTATGATGTACTGGCATACAAGGAACAGGAGCCTGATGGCACAATGGTTAAGGACTTGGCAGCAAGCCTAAAGATTGGTGGTTGGAACCCACCAGGTGCTCCATGGGAAGACTTGGGAAGTTGCATCCTTAGCCATCCTAGCTTTGCAAACCTCGTGGGACAGTCCTGGCCTGTCCTCATGGGATGCCGTGAGTCAGAATTGACCATCTGGCAACACAGCAATCACCCAGTGGAAATCATTTGTGCAAGAAAGGAGTCCACTGCATCAGCAGCCCAAAGGATCTGAGGGGAACCATGCAGGGCCATGAGTTTGTGTGAATGGGGGAGGAATGACTCCAAAAAGGAGGGTGTGTTAGTCCAGATTGACTAGAGTAATAAATTCATAGACACTCGTGTGTGTGTGTAAGAAAGAGCTTTATGCGGGTATCTAAGCAAATGTGGTCAAGAAAGCTGATGATGCCCCACGATCAAAAGATATAACTTCTGGGCCCTTAAAGACTTGAAGATAAACAAGTAGCCAACTAGCTGAGAAGTGACAAAGTCCACACGGAAAAAGCACACCCGCCTGTGTGATCATGAGGTGTCGATTGGATCGGGTATCAGGCACCAAAGACCCAGAGCAAAAAATGGTCATGTAAATGGAGTTTGGGAGAGTGTGGAGTGGAGGCCCAAAGCCAATCTGTAAGCAATTGGACCTCCCCTTACAGAAGGGTCATGTGGAGAAGACAGGTCAGTCAGGGTGTGGCATAGCACCAATGAAACATATAGCTTTCCTCTGGTTCTTTAAGGCTTTCTCTCACTCCCTCCCACCCCGCCCCACTATCATGACCTAAATTCTACCTAACAAATCTGATTAGATCAGAGCATGTACATAGGCACAGATAAGAGCTGGAAACACAGGGAATACAGGACAGATAATCTCCTCCGGACCAATATTGAGAGTATCCATACTAGGTGGGAGGGAAAGGGGAGAGCCAATCACAATGACTCACCTATAACGCCCTCCAACGGGGATGTAAAACAGGCAAGGGGTTAAAGGGAGGCCTCAGACAATGCAAGACATGAAAAAAAAAGGTTCATGAGAGGGGTGAGAGATGAGGTGCTAATATCAAGTAGAAAGAAAATGTTTTGAAAACAATGAAGGCAACAAATGTACAAATGTGCTTGACACAATGGATGGATGGATGGATTGTGATGAGAGTTGCATAAGTCCCCAATGAAATGATATTTTTAAAAAGAAAAGAGCCTATATTATCTTTGGGTAAGAAAATAATTGTGGTGAGAAAAAAATAAATCACGCAAACAAAAATAAAAAGGAAGAGCTTGACATCAAAGAGTAATTGAACATTAAGAAAATATCCCAGTCCTGTCCAGATCGAGTCCATAAGTCCAATAGTCGCCTATATGTGCAATATGAGTCCATAAATTCCTCTTCAGACTCTCCAACACATGCAATGACAGAGTACAGAAAGATCCAGGAGCGGTGGCATGGGTCTCCATGTGGCTCCTCCAGCTCAGGGCTGTGGCTCCCTCACTGTGGCTCCATGAGGCTCGTCAGCAAGGTGAAGAGGAGGTAGCACCAGCCCTGCCGGGTTTTCCTCACTGGCAGGTACAAGTGGCTGATGCGCAGGGCATTCTCTCTGGAAAGCCAAAGGAACACCGAGACTAAGAACCGGTGGCATGGATCGTAGATCCATAGAGAGGCATACTCCGCCTTACTACCAAGTAATGCACAGTGTGAAACCCCTAATGACAAGGATGAGTTCAGAGAGCATTTGGCTGAGTGAAGTCGGTCCCTCACAAATGGATAGCTACTGTAGGAGACCACTGTTGTGAAAGGAAAAAAAATGATTTTTTTCATTAAAGAACCAAAAGAGGAAAGCTTAAGTTGACATTCCTTTTCATGCTGTGAGTGTGACAATATGGTCCGAAATCCATGCTGAAGCCGTGTCCAGGACACGCAAGAATCATAAACTGCATCAGGCAGGTAGCAGTTTCTTTATATGATATTTAATTATAATGAGAAAGGACTCCAATCATCCATCCTTTATGGACAGACACACAGTCACACTGGGTCTAAGGAGCACAGTTAAGGGAAAACTGAGGCATGACTGCCACCATCTGGAGTAGTACTGACCTGCGGAAAACACCAATGCCGACACCGCGAGACCCGAATTCTATCGTAAGTTCCCTTTATAACGTCTCTGTGGCATGAGGCACGTCGCTGCCCTTTCTGAAGCTTGCCTTTTCTTCGTTGTAAATAAGAAAATTGAACACTCGGGCACGAAGATTCCTCCAAGTTCTTCATCTTGGAAGTCTCTCTAGCGTCCAGACCAAATCAAACTCACTTGCCAGTCAATGGGTTCTCATTGATGGCAATCCATTAGCACCCAGTCGCGCTGCCCCTGTGGTTTGTTTCCCCAGACAGGTAACTCTCTACAGCAGCGTAACCCTCAGCTGCCTTCTGCAGAGCAGCTGGTGGTTTCAAACGGCTGACCTCGCAATTAGCAAGCAGATCAACACGTGGCAGAGCAGGCCACGTCATGTCAGCAGTCTGAAACCACCAGAGCTCCTCAGGAGGAAACGACGCCTTTCGCCCACCGGGGTAATTCCCATCTGTCCCCTAGGATTCCTGTGAGCGCGAATCACCTCAATAGCAAGGAGAAACACACTCAAGCCACATAAATTCTTGGATGGGAAAAGCCACATTCACTATTTTGGCCACTAGAGGTGGTGATGGAGCTCTTTCTGAGCTGGGATTTAAATTTTTGTCGTTTTACGATTTGGTCTCTAGAGGGCACTCCTGCTCTGTGCTGGAGCACTAACCACTTCCAGCTGCGGCAAGGATTCGGAGCCTTCTCTACTCCCATCACCTGTGACGATGAGAGAACGCTTGTTATTTACCTACTAGAGAATACGTTTTCGAAGAAATATTTAAAATAAAGATAATCTCTATAAACCTTGTAGTGGCTAATTATTAGGGTGATATTCTTACAAATGTTACTTATGTGACTTTTCATTTTTAAATTATTAGAGATCCATTTATCCCATTCTCTTCAGCATTAATTAGAATAGGGAAATATTTAGACCAGCCACGGGTCCAAAAACATGAAAAGGTGGGGAAAGAGTGAATTTTTTAAAAAAGTAACAACAGGCCCCGAAATAATAATAGCTGCTTAGAAATCATAAGAGGCTTACATGTTGCTGAGTAAAAATGACAAAATAAATCTGGAATTAATGAATTTCATTCTTGGTTACTCACATATTTTTAAAAGATTGGGAAGAAAATGAGCCACATTTTGGATTACTTATGTTTGTTGGTATGTTGGTAAAATAACCAGTTACTACTTTTTTTCCCCCTTTGTAATATCAAAGGCCTTCTAGATGCTCAACTATGAACTAACATTACTTTTTTTAAAAACCTGGGAGTTAATACATATAACATATCATTCCATAGTTCAAGCACATCAAGCAGTAGTGTACAAATGCTGCCACAGTCAGTTTCCAAGCAGGTTTCCTTCCTGAACTTCTTGACACCAACTCCCTTTCACCTGCCACACTCCCCCCTGCCCCCTGCACTAGGCCCCCAAGACCCCAAGAAACCTGCCTTTTACCTGCTGTCCCTAGAGGTTCACCAACGCTGGCTTTCTTTTTCGTCTCAAAGTAAATCAACAGAGGGACGGAAATAAAGGCCCCTCGATGCATTTTTTTCTGGCAGATATTACTGATAGATCTTTGTACTTTTTCCTGTTCAATGAGAAAACATAAAACATAGACTTTGGCCCGTTCGTTTTCGACCTCTTCCTTAGACATCGTGGTGAAAGTCCTCTATTTCCTAATACAACCCAGTATGTCTTTAGCTGGTTTATGATCTCACATTGCTGAGAGGAAGCCAACATCTGTCTCTGGCAACTGTCACCCATAAATTGAAGTTCAAAACTGCAACGACAAACATGTACCAGAAGGCAAAAAGGTGCCAACACCAGATAGAGAAGATGTCTTCTAAGGGAAAGACTCCAACAGCCCACGACTGAAGCTTTCAGAAGCGCAGGGATAGCTATCCGCAGTCCGCTCTGACCCCCAAGAATTACCTTCTTCAACCTCAATTATCACTATTTTTTTGATCACTTAGCTAACATTTGTTGTTGGTTGGCATAGCTCTCTCCAAATCACGGCGCCCTTCTATCTGACCGAGCAAAATGTTGCCCAATACAGCACTGCCTCCGTGAGCGTCACTGCGTTTGATCAGCTGTGGCGGCTATGGTGTCCTTTTATCTCACAGCCATCCTCTCTAACGTTTGTTGACTTTCTCCTTTACCAAAGGTAAGACGCTTCTCTGGTGACTGGTCTTTCCTGGCCACAAGCCCAAAGTCCTTGGACGCACCACTCACATGTAAAAGCCAGACCCTGTCTCCGCCCTGATTTTGAGTAATGAGCAGAACTCCGTGTCGACTTATGGGCCAGCCGGTGACTTGAATACTTGGTGTCCTGTGCTAAGGGTTGACAGGGGCCCCTGGGCACACCCTCAGGAGGGCATCACATAAGGTTTGAGGGGTACGGAAGGCCCCTCAGAAGATACTGCCTGTTACACGTGAATTGGGAAAAGTACACCAGGAAGGTGATGGCAGCGAGGCTAGCCAAGAGTGAGGAAGGCAGTGGGTGGGCAGAACCCTGAGGGCAGTGCCTGCACTGGGAGAGGATGCGCTCAGGCCCTCGCCACCTCCTCACCGTCCTTGCAGGCCGCTTTGCAAGGTGACTTCCTCCACCTGTCTGTTTCTGAGCCAAGACAATTTCATGAAAGTGCCTCTTCTCTTGCTTTCTTTGTCTGCCTGCAACACCTAGTCCAGGGCATGGAGCATAGGAAGCCGTAATGAGTTTTTGTTGGATGAGTGGGAATATGAACAGCCTAACACGTGCACGATTTTATGAGCACTGACTTGAGTAGCAAGACCATCTGCTACTATCTAAATAAGGATCTTTAATTTTCTCTCGCTCTTCCTTTTTTTTTTTTTTTGCCCCAAAGTCATTACTCAGTGATCTCTTTGACTTTCAAGGTGACCATAAAAGTAAGATCCTCTTTAACCAGAAAAACTAAAATCATAAGATCATCCTGATGCACTTGGACACGATTTTGCCCATTAGCTCATTATTGGCTCTTACCCACCTGCGCTATAATTCTTCACCTTTCTTTGCCTTATTGCTTCCATGTCAACGGCAGTCTTTTGTTGGCAACAATGAGGCTGGCACAGGGCTGGGCAGTGGTTTTGTTTTGTGCATGGGGTCACTGAGTTAGAGCACATGCAGCAGCACCTCACAATAGTCACCATCTGTATGTGCCTGAGGGAAACCAGCACAGGGTGCCAACTTCCCAGTCAGATTCCTAGAGCCCCAGTTTCTCTCCCCAAAATCAGTCACTGTGTCTAGTGATATGTATATATATATAAGGATAAATACATGATTGATAGATAGATGATAGATAGATAGATAGATAGATAGATAGATAGATCCTTTTGCTGGTGTGCAGAACAGTCAGAAGAAAGCTGCAAGTTGTGAGTTCTGTATGTGAAAGGTAGCTCCTGTGTCAAGAGGTGGGTGGGGGGTTGTACAGAACAGAATCAAAATAATGAACAGAGGATAGTGAATGTTCATTATCTGTATGGGTGTGAAACAGGCAAAGACTGTGTTAGTCTGGGTTGACTAGAGAAACAAATCCAGAGACACTCATATGGGTGTCATAGAGAACTGCATATCAGAGAGTAACTGTGTATTAAGAAAACATCCCAGCCCAGTCCAGAGAGTCCATAGTCTGATATTAGCCCATGTGTCTGAAAATTCATCTGCAGACTCACACAGCACATGCAATGATGCAAAATGCAGGAAGATCAAAGGCCAGTGGGTGGAAAGTCTTGTGGATACAGAGGTGGTGGAAGCATTTCAGCACTGACACCGGATTATGTAACTACCACAAAAAGTTATCTGGCCTGACTGGAGCCAAACCCTCTTGCTCTGTGCTTAGGACCGGGGGAGAGGTGTAAGCCCTGCCCGCTCTCATGGCCCACTCTCATGTGGATGTGTGCAGAAGACGATGGTCTCCTCTTTCTCTCCTGAAGTGGGTGGAGGATTTGAATCATGTATGGGTCACTGTCTACCTGACAGCATCTTTGGGCCAAAATAACACAAAAAGGTCAAACTCACTGCTGACTTTCAGGAATTCTAAAGGATCTATATATCATAGTTGCTGAACTGTTTACGCATAAGCCAGGTTTTTCTTTCGCACAAAGCAGCTGATGGTCTGGACCTGTTGACCCTGTGGGTCTTGGCTCAATGTATGAGCCCCTCTGAGCCCCTCACCCCCAGCGCCTTTGGACAGCACCTCCACAGCCCGGTCCACAGCCCCGTGAGCTCTGATTGGAATTATCTTTTTATCACTGCGAGCGTTAGGTACCATGAAATAGATCATGTTGCTCTTCAGGGAACTTAGAACTCATCGATGTTAGAAAGGGAAATGAAGGCATCCTTTAGAAGAAAACAAACCAAACTCAGTGTCGTCCTGCCTGTGACAACTCGCCGTGATGATAGGGCAGAGCAGAGCTGCCTCCATGGGTTTCTGGACTGTCACTCCACAGAGCAGCTGGTGGTTTTGAACTGCTGAGCTCCAAGTTCTCAGTCTACCAGGAAACGAATGTGTGTGCCACCAAGAGGGGCCTTTCTACTCCACTCGAAAGTTGCCTTGGAAACCTACGGGGTTGTCTTCCCTGCCCATAGGGTTGTCCATGGGATTTGGTAGGCAGGTTATTATTTAAATATGTAAGCCAGGTAAATATTTTTACTAAATTTGATATAAACTAACAGTTCAACGTGGCTGCAGGCTGATTTAATAAACATCTCTTTGTTAAAAGATATCACCCAATTATTTTAATGCTGAGGGGCACAGTTTATTTTAAATTAAGGCTTTCCAAATGCAGCGCCGTGTGGAGAATGAAAAGCTTGCTTTCTTTGTCTTATGAAGATTGTTTTGAGCACCTGCAAGGAAAGATGAAGCTTACAGATGACATGAGCTTTGGATTCCGCTAGTTGCCCTGCGATTTGAGAGAGTGAGGGGCTTGTTTTACATCATTCTGGGGGAAAACAAGTAGAAAATTCCGTGAAGAACCAATTTTCATGCCACACCTAAACAAAATCCCTTATCCAAGAACTTCCCACCCAGAAGTGGTCTGTCACAACGGGACTGCCATCCCCCCTCCCCCAAGTTGCTATTCCTTTCAGGCTATAACAACAACAATGACAACAAAACAGAAAAGACAAACTACTTTGAGGATGAGGTGCTGCTGACTCGAGCCGGGGTCCTTGCGGTGGCGTGGTGTGCGTGGGAAAACCAGACGATGGAGGAGAAGGAAGGATGGATGTCTTCACTGGTGACGAACAGAACCTTGAGTTTACCATGAACTGCCAGAAGAACGAGCATCTCTGTCTTAGAAGAAGCGCAGCCAGAGTGCTCATTAGAAGGAAGGCTGATGAGACTTCTGTTTGGTCCGTGCTATCTGTCGGGAGAGAACAGTCCCTGGAGAAGAATGTCCAGCGTGGTGAAGCAGAGGAGCAGGGAATGAGAGAAACACCGCCACCCCCACCCCACCCCATGCCCCAAGGTGGATTGGCACCAGGGCCCTCACGATGAGATCAGCACAGCAGTGACTGGGGAGGAGGAGAGGGAGGCCGGGATCGTGTTTTCTTCTGTGGAACACAGGACCCCATGAACGAGAACTGACTAGACAGCGCCTAACATCGGGATTCTTTTCATTGGGTTGTAGCTCATGAAGTGATGACACCGTGGTTCATGACAATACATTGGGGTGAATGAGAATACATCGTCATCGTCATCATCATTATTATTAGTGTGGATGCGACTGAACAACCATCAGATTGTTCTTCCTTTAGGAACTGACCGTGGCATTTTCACTTCCCCTTCGCTCCGATCAGAAATATGCCTCTGAATGAATGTCCTAAGAAAATGCATATTAGTAAGAAGGGACTTTTATTTTCACAGCATAACTTTGAATATTTCAGAACATCTTCAGAAAAAGAGAAAAGCAGTATTTCCCAAAAGCACTGCCATTTACAGACAAGGTGGGCAGAGGAGAGAATGTCAGACTTACAAAGAAGCAGCATTGCAGCCTATCCCCCCCCACCACCACCTTAGCAAAATGACAAGCACCAATGAAAAACGATTGACATCCATCAAGCCAGGAAAGGTATGTAACCTAAAAGTACAAAAACTGGACACCCTTGGGGTAAGGGAGAAGATTCTGTAACAACAAGAAGAGGAAAACTCAGCTTCTAACTTGTTTCCAGCCCCACTCTCCACCAAAAAGACCACCAAGCCCCCACTGCACAATGGGTGGAGACGTGGGACCACTTGCTGGAACACAGTGGAACTGAGGGCAGAGTGCAGACCTTTCTTGGAGCAGAAAAGACAGTCTCATCTTTTGACCTCGAGCATCTGGTGAGTTCTATCTCCACATGCAGAGAAGTTCTATTAATTTGTCCAAACCAATACAGACGCACACACTGACCCTACGAGTAGTCCTTTTGCCCCCAACAGTTTTGTTGGTGAGTCACTCACAAGTCATCTGATTCAACAGTTTGATCACATCAAGGGTATTATACCATCATCACCACCATGAGGTCTAGAACATTTCTTCATTCTTGTATGTACTGTTATTACCTCCCTAACCTCCACCACCACCCCACATCCCCAGCTCAAGGAACCGTTAATCCAGTGATTGCCTTTATAGATTGATCATCTATTCTGAATTTCTTGTACAGGAAACTAGTAAAAGAGTAACAAGAATACAAAAGTAAAACAGATAAGAACCTAAATTGAAAACAGGGTATCTTAAACACTAGCACAAATTTAAATGGCTCCTAAGGAAGACCAAGTGAGAGAGTGCTGGATTTTAGCCTGACTGCATCTGCATCAGTCAACTCTCCAGGGCATTCTGTCTGATAGGAAGCCTACTCACATCCCTGGTCCATGGTCAAAGGGGACTCACCAGGGGCTTAACCCACAAGTTCCCCTTCAGTGTGCCTTGTTTGTTTTCTTCATGGAAACAGCTGTTAAAGTGGGTCAAAGGGAGATCCAGTGATCCAATTTGACCAAAGCACACCTGCCCTAACCAACTTCACAATACTCTAGGCATCCTTAGGTGATCCTCTTTTTGCCAAATCCCCGTGGAGAGAAACCAAGAGGAGAAACGGGAGAAACAGGCCGAGTGAGCATTGAGGTACCACCCCTAACACAAGTCAACATTACATGTAAATTCTGTGTAAGTCCTGCAGACATTGGTGAGTCCTGCTCTAATATATAAAGCAGTGAAGTACACAAACAACAGGTGAAATTGTCATCTTTGCAAGAATAACTTGTCAGTATGTAACAGAAGAGTTTGGGAAAGCACCCAGCCTTTCATGAAGCATCTGGTTCCAGTTACGCTAGAATCAAAGTTGTTAAACTTACTGTGGTAGTTATATAATCTGGTGTCAATTTGGGACTTGAAAGGATTAAGAGTGGAGGGATTAAGAGTCTCGTCTGTCGATTGGGTCCTAGCCAATGAGGTCATTGTGTGAGCGCGGCCTTCCCTTGAGAATTCTCAGAGTTCCTGCATTTCTTCCTTGGAGGCAGGAGAGAATCTCATTCCCTGAAAGAGATTCTACTGACAAGACACACGGCATTATGTTGATATAGCCAATGCCCTGGGAGCTAGAGAAGCTGTGTGGAGACCCTGGCAGTGCTGAAATGCTTCTATTGCCACTGGATTCGTAAGACTTTGTGCAGCCACTGGTCTTTGATCTTCCTGCATTCAGAGTCTGTATGTGTTTAGTGAGTCTGAAGACTACTTTATACATTCATATTGGACATATGGGCTAATATCGGAGTTGTGGACTTAATCTGGACTGGAATGGGATGTTCTCTCAATATTCAATTGCTCTTGTAGATAAAAAAACCTCTTTCTTATTCACATATGTGCCTCCCTGAATTTGTTTCTCTAGTCTAACCGGATTTGTGTGAGTAATTATAAACCTGTACAAAACCTAAGAGATGACCATTTTCCAGGTATCGGGCGACAGAAAGTGCAGAGCTGTGGTGTCTGCAGGAAGTGAAACTCTTGAGGTAAGTCTTACCCAACTTCCTGTTCAGAGGCATCTGCCAAAATGCAAGGTACATGTAGTCAAGGTAACAGCAGTCTTCGTGGGTGAAGCACATAGAGGTCACAGTTGAGGGCTTCTGGAGTAACTGAGAAAGGATTCCTAGGAGTGGAGTGGGCTCTGCACTGGACTGCTAACCACAAGTTCAGCGGTTCAAAACCACCAACTTCTCCTTGGAAGAAAGTTGAGGGCTTCTACTCCTGTAAAGAATACACAGTCTTGGAAACCCACAAGGGCAGTTCTAATCGAATTAACTTGATGGCAGTGATTGAAGTTGAGAAAGTATTTGGAGTTTGTGAACCAGGCTGTCAGAGAAGGTAAAAAAAAAAAAACTTGCACAAAGAAAGAGTCTCGAAAATGTGCACGCCAATTTTAGAGCATGCACGCCTTGTGCATCACCCCAACCGTGGCTGTCGCAAATCTTTCCTCCCTATGCATCTGTCTGGAATACGTTTCTTTAAATAACACCATTTCCCCAAATCCTAAAAATTGTTTAGGACCCAGTTGAATGAATACCTCCCCCCATTGGCCCCACCCTTCTAGTTCCTCGGGTCAATACTTTCCTCTGAGCCCCCACAGAATTTGAGATTGTATCAGCAAATACCTCTGTGTGAGTATCTTTCTTTCTATACACTGCTGCTGTTGCTGGATGTGGTCCCATTGGTTGTGAGGCACCACATGGTCCTGCACCAGGCTCGCCATTGTTCTCAGGGCTGAGTCCATTGCTGCAGCCACTGTGCCAATCCACCTTGCCCGGGGTCTTCTTCAGTTTCATTGCCCTTCTATTCTACCAAGCATGCTGTCCTTCTCCTGGAACAGGGCTGTCTTCATCACGTGTCAAAAGTACCTGTGTTGGTCCGGGTAGACTAGAGAAACAAATTCATAGACACGCATATGGATATAGGGGAAAGGTTTATATACAAGAGGAATGGCACATTGAGAAAGCATCCCAACTCAGTCCAGTCCGAGGTCCAGAAGTCCAATATTAGCCCATATGTCTGATACCAGTCTATAAAATCTCCTTCCACCTCACGAAGTCACAGGCCAGTGGGTGTAGAGTCCCAGCTCTGGCAGGGGTCCCCTCATGGCTCCTCATTTCCAGGGCTCAGGGTCCATCAGCAGTATCCATTGGTGATAGGAACATCTCAGCACTGGCAGAGGTCTCTCTGTGGCTTTTCCAGCTTCGGAGGTCTGGTGCCAGCAGGGTAAGGTTGTGTGGCTTCTCCTCCAGCTCTTCTGGTTGCTCAGATGCTATCTTGTCTTGTCAGTCGAGTGACTCCCAACAACTGGGAAGATGGTCTCTCATCTTCTCTACCTTGAGACTTCCCAGAATTCTCAGGAGAAAGCCATGCCCACACAGAGGCCACATTGGCTACTCATTGGCTATCTCCAGAGTGACAGGCTAGACTCCACCCCTACATCCCAATCATGACATTGACATCAAGTACATGACCACCACATTACCTGAGAGATACCTCATCCACACTTGCCTCTGGAAGAGCATTCTGGCTGTAGTTCTTCTGAGACAAATCTGTTCTTCGGGCAGTCCATGATTCTTTCAATATTCTTCACCGCCATCATAATTAGATGCATCCATTCTTCTTCAGTCTTTCTTATTCATTGTCCACGTGTCACATGCACAGGAGTCAGTTTAAAGCACCATGACTGGAGGCGGGCATTCTTGCCGACTCAAAGTAACATCCTAGCTTTTCAATACTTGAACGAGGTCTTGTGCAACAGATTTTTGTATAGAAGTTGTTTTCTATACATGTTTTACATTCTCTTCAAGACCGTAAATTTTCAGAAAGTAGGGACCATATGTTCTACAACCACATTTCTCATAACTCAGAACTATGAACTTTTGTAATGTTTTCTTTTTGTTTTTTTTTTTATCTCTGCTTATACACTTCTTAGCTGGCCCCAGGAGGATGAATCAATATCCATTAAATGTATTTCCCCCAGCCAGGACTCAGTTAACAAATCACACGTGTTTTAAAATTTTGAAGGAATCAATTGTGCGGACGAGTTCTCAGAATAAAATGGTAGGTTGTTAGAGACCCTGAGGGGAGGGCTTGGGAAATTACAGAGATGCTTGAGAGTGTTATATGTGAGGAAAAGGATATCTGTGAGCAGCAAGAAGGGCAATAATAGAGGCCCTTAAGGGACAGACTGTGAGGTCCGTGAGCATTTGAGGAAGTGGGAAACATTGGGGCTTACCGGGGAGAGGCCAGGGCTATGTCAGAGTGCTGGTGGCACAGTTGATGCAACCTTTGGCTGCTAACCATGAGCCCAGCTGTTCAAACCCATCAGCCAATCTACATAAAGAAGATGAGACTGACTGTTCTTGTAAAAAGCTGGCAGGCTAGGAAACCCTAAGAAGCGGTTCTGCCTTATCCTATAATATTACTGGAAGATGAAATTGACACCATGACAACGTGTTTACTTTGGGATGCATGTCAGGGATGACTGGTGTAAGATGCTGGGACCACAGGAAACCAGGGAAGGAGCCTGAATGGCAGATGCTTTGTGACAATGGGGATACCACATAGCAGCCTTCCTTCAGAGAACCCCGCTGGCTGGTTCTTGCACCGCAGCCACTAGCACTTCCTGTTCTTTGACCAGTGGTTATCACAAAGAGTTAGTAATAACTATAGTGGGTGGACTGCAATGAGAGTAGTGGCATTAGCAGACCCTTGACCATGGATCTCTCCTGCTGTGGAAACCTCCAAGTTCAAATAGGAAATGTTCCTTGGAGCTGGATGACCAAATAGCATAAATTCTCCTGCAGTTTATCTGAAGCTGCAGAGAAGTTCAATACCATTATAGTTACCTGAACTTGTATATAACATTAGGAGAAAATTACATTTTTGCCCTATTTATCTATTGTGATAATTGCCTTTTAGAAACAAGTTAATATCTTTATAATGTTCTTTCCCTTTTATGTTGGTTGATCAAGCTAAACTATTTTGGTCATAATTTTTAAGAAAAAATTAGATTTGAGTTTCTATTTGGGGCCTAATGTTCTAATCTATTTGATTTTGTTCACAGTTACCTATGTTTGATTTATTGATGTTCTAACTTCTTTAATTACTTGGTTAGGTAATTCCAGGCAGGACTTCTTTTTCTTTTTAAATGTGGCATCCATGTACCACATTCCATACTTCTCACTACTTTTTCTTCTATCCTGTATGGTTTCTGGTTTTATCTCTGGAGTATACATCATCTTCCTTTAGGGTTCGTTTTATTGGCATCTATGGAGTATTTCAATGCATGCTTTTCTGGCTTGTATGTGATTTTTTTTTCTGGTGTTTTTCCCTGCTGGTAGTTGATGCTGCCCGGTGACCAGGGAAGACCAGGCACTGTCTTCCAGGCAGTTGGCCCATGAGCTGCCTTTCCTATGTCCCGGCACAGAGGAGCGAGTGTGTCCAGTGTTTCATCAGGTGGTTGAAGCATTTCAATGAGCGTTCCATCCATCCATCCATCCATCCCTGGTGCCTTGTTTGGGGGACGCTGCCGGGGCATCTTGGACTTCTTCCTTCAGCCTCATTGGCTCTTGCTCATTATACTGCCTCTTGACGTGTGGTTGAATGTTGACTAAAATACAGTGACTCTCTGTGTTCTTTCCATCTCCTTTTGATACTTGCGGTATTGTTCAGTCCATTTGTCCATAACTCAAAACCAGACTCGCTGCCATAGAGTCAATGAATGCATAGTGAACCTATAGACCAGAGTGGACGCTACAGGAGGAGACAGCCCTGGTGTTTTCCTCAGAGCAGATGGAAGTCTTGACTATTGACTCTGTGGATTGCAACCCCAACCCTTAATTACTGTCCCTCCAGGGAGCCATTTTGTCCATACAAGCTTTCAGGATTGCAACTGAGGCTTGATATTTTTTTTTTCTTTAAAAGGTTGAAAAGGAGGTTACTTTGAAGGAGGACTAAGGTGTGCCTGACTCACCTCCTATGCATATGAGCACTGGACACTGAATAAGGAAGGATGAACAGGAATCGAGGCCTTTGGGTTGCGGTGCTGGCTAAGAATATTGAGAGCATGGACTGCCAAAAGAGTGAGCGCACCTCTCTTGGCAGAAGGACAGCCAGAAGGCTCTTGGAGACAAGGTTGTGCCACTGACTTTGGACGCTTTTCAGAAGCAGACCATGCAGTGAAGGAGGAATTCACCTTTGGTGACATGGAAGCGCATTGTACAAGACAACCTGGATTGACCAAACGTGTGGACAATTGTGAGGTTGGTGCAGGACTGGACCATGGTCCGTCATGTTTTCCATCGGTCACTCTGAGTTGTCATCGACTAGACCGCACCCGACACCAACAGCTTTTGTTCCTGCGAGTTGATTTAGTGTGTTCTTTCTGCAGTGACAGGCTCCGTCTTGGGCAAGGTTCCCCGTGAAAAAGGAAAGAGGAGTGCTTGTGGGCATTCTCTCTGCATGCGACGTCACCAATCCTCTACAGATTATCAGATGTTCTGCACGTTGACATCCTTGACAAATGTAAGTAGTAGAGAAATTCATGCATCCCATTTCTGTTGAGTGGTTCCTGGATTTCAGGCATGAGAAATGAATTCACTGAAATGTTTCAGTGTTTTCCTTTTTATCCCTGTGCTGGATTGACTTGTGTCCTCCCACCTCACCCCCAAATATGTGTCGGGATCCTAACTCTTGTCTGTGTGTATCATCCTGTTTGCAAAGCGCATCGTCCTTGATAGGTTAACGAGGCCATGTCAGTGCAGCAGAGGTCCTAACCCTAATCAATACTGATGAATAAAGTGAGCAGATGAGATGCTAGAGAAGGGATCTAAAATTAATGGTGAGGAGGGGCTGGCATTCCTGGTCATGTTGAATCAACTATCATGAATCACAGAGGAATTACTGAGAGGTGACCTATGGGCAAACATGAGAGTGGTGCAGGAGAAAAGAAAAAAGAAAAAGCGGAAAGCTGAAAAAAATTAAAATTATCTATAGGTATAAATATAGATACGCATATATGTAAATACATAAAGATAGGTGTGTTTGTCTATGTATATATAAGTAAGTACAATAAGGAAGCAGAATGACTTTGGGCATCTATTTAATTCTTACCTTAGTACAAGAACAGTTTGTTTTAATAATGTGGCACTGTATGATACTCAACTTCCCAATATTATTGTTGAAGACCATATGGGTGCATAGCAAATGTGGTGAAGAAAGCTGATGGTATCTGGCTATTAAAAGATATAATGTCTGGGGTAGTAAAGACTTGAAGGTAGACAAGCAACCATCTATCAGGGAAGCAACAAACCTCATATGGAAGCATACCAGCCTGTGTGATAATGAGGTATGGATGAGTATCGGTATCAGAAGTTCAAAAACAAGCAATCAAATTGATGTGAAGGAGTATGAACAAAGTGGAGACCCAAAACCCAACTGTAAGATAATTGTGTAGTCCAGTGGTTCTCAACACTCCTAATGCCTAGACCCTTTAATACACTTCTTCATGTTGTGGGTACCCACCCCCAAGCATAAAATTATTTTTGTTGCTACTTCATAACTGTACTTTGCTACTGTTATGAATCAGACTACCCCTGAGAAAGGGTCATTCGACAATCAAAGGAGTCGCAATTCACAGGCTGAGGATCTGTGGGATAGTCCCTCACAGAAGGGGCACATGGAATGGAGGATAAATCCAGGGAGTGGTCTAGCACTGATGAAACACATAGCTACCCTCAAGTTTTTTTTTTAATATTTCCTCCCCTGACTATTATGATCTTGGTTTGCCTCACTAATCTTGTTAGATCTTCATATGTTCATTTGTATAATTCAGAACTTTCTATCCATGAACGCCAAGATAACTGACTCCTTCAGAAACGGTAAAGGAAATTATGATTCCCTGAGGGTATTGAAAGAGATCGAGGAGGAGGGGGACTTGATAGAAATTCTGACTGTATAATCCCACTGGAGGGGAACAAATAACTGAGTTGCAGGTGAACAGATGCATTGAATGGTGTATGATACAGCAAAAACAATAATAATATATAATAAGAAGAATTCCTGAGAAGGTGTGGGGAGGGGATAGAGGGGAGCCAATATCAAAAAGTTCAAGAAGAAAAATGTTTTGCAACCGATGGTGGTAGCAATTATAAAATTATGCTTTATCTAACTGAATTGTGGATTGTTATAATATCTTTAAATGTTCCCAATAAAATGGTTGATTTTTTTTAAAAAATCAACAAGACAACATATTGCCTTGAGCAAAATAAGAGACACATGGGGGCAGGGGGTGTCACATGAAAGGGGGCAGGGGGTGTCACATGAAAACCATCCAAGAAACAAGAAGCACCAGGGTTACATCAGGTGAAAGAGATAAAAAACTGCCCCCAAGCCAACCCTTGTAGGCAGTGCCTTGAATTAGGACTTCCAGTCACCTAAATTTAATTTTGTTTAATTTTTAAAACTGGGGGGAAAACATGATTTTGTTCTTTAAATCCACCGCCGCTGGTATTTTGGTTACCACTCACTCATGGCCGTCAACTCCATTCTGACACATATTAACTTTGTTGGACAGAGTAAAACTTCACCTTGGGGTTTCCGTGGCTGTAAGTCTTCACAGGAGAGACAGGCTCCTCCTCCTCCCGAGCAGTGGCTGGTGGGTCTGAACTGTTGACTTGGGGTTAGCCAACTCATACATACCCACTCTGCCACCAGGGCGCCAGTGGCACTAGGAGATGAGGGCACTCCCTAATTGGCATCTTTAGTGTGTGGTTGAGCAAAGGGTCAGCAGGGGTCTGTCTGCCACTGGATTGTAAGATGATAATCTATAAGCCTTTTGCTTGAACTTCAGACATATATGCATGAGTTGATAGCACTGGGAGTCTAGAAGGTTCACAAAAATATGGAGACATCTTGCTTTTCTTTAAAGTAGGTTTGGCAATGTTGGGCCAGTAGCCTTACATGGTACCAATCTGTGAAAACTCAGGAAGAGCTGTATTTTTAGACACGCTGAGGGTTTTTGTGGTCACTATTTTCCGTTATTGTATCTACCTGGCTGGAGAGTCCTCTGAGTTACCGCCTTAGCTCCCAAAGTTCAGCGAGTTTACAGGTGAGATGTGAGAGGACCACATGAGAGATCATCTGCAAAGGACCCTTTGAGGAGCCCTGGTCTCTACCCAAATCTCCAGCCCCCAGACAGAATGGTGCCAGCTCACCTGCCCTTGCTAGTCTGGTGGCAGAACAGCTATGTGAAAGCACACTGAGAGAATCATCTTATTTTCCACTGTCAGAGGATTGCCTTTATGAGTGTATCCCTATAATTTGGTTTAAATCCATTGGTTTAAGTTATTTGCTATAACTTGAAACTGCATTGCACACAAAGGCAGAATCCCTCTTTTGATGTTTCTGCACACTCTTCAGTCTTTTGTCATTTAGCTGTGTGTTTAATTTTTTAAACTTTTTGTGTAGTATCCATATCACTTGCGGATTGGCCAGTGCGTGATCTGAATGAAATAACACGAGGGGTGCTTGCAGCACATGCAGGAAAAGATGGCTCAGGGATGATCGAACAGTCTGCGCTTCAGATATTTCTGAGCAGAGCTTACTCTAGAATCCTCTCAAGAAGAGTGTTTTAAATAGCATGTAGATAAGAAAGCGGTGATGGGCTGCCATCCTAAGCAACTCAAGAAAATACCACCATATCAATCACCACGAAAAAAAAAGAGAGAGAAAGAATAACTTTTACAACACAAGGAAAGAAGTAGAAACAATGATTGGGGGGTTGGGGAAATTGTGTATTTTTGCCCCCATGGCTCAGAAATTCACTGGGGCCACTCCTGAAGGCTTGTCCCTCAGGGTAAAAAGGGTGGTCTCTAAGTGCCACTCTGGGCAAATCCCAGAAGAGAAGGATGAACAGGAACAGTGTCCCAAAGTTTCACCACAGTGCCACAGGAAACAGACAAAAAATCATGGGGAAACCACAAACTGTAAGCCCAGGGAGAAGAGCACTTCCCACCTGTGTTGGCAAGTCTACAGAGAGACAGCAGAGCAAGCAGAAGCTCGCTTAGGGTCAGAAGAGTGGACGAGGACTGCATCACATATTGTATCAAGTATTAAGAAACAGATTCTTCAGAGCTTTGCAGTGGAGGTGGTGAGAGCATTGGTGTTCTGAGCTGAGTGACCTGGGGCAAAGCTCACCTCTCCAGGAGCCTCTGGGCAAGCGGGGGCGTGTGGGGGGGATTTGACGCCACGCTAAGTGTGAAGTGGGGAGGATGTGGGGAGAGGAAGGTTCTGTGCTTCCCGCTGGGCTCACCTGCACTGGATGTCATTCTGTCCGCATCTACAAAGGCTGTGCAACAAGCGTGGTTTCTTCGTTTCATTGTCTGCCCATTAGATTGAGCTTGAAAGTTCGGGCTGGGGGAATTGAGTTGGTCATTTAAGCCATTCCCAGGTCCCAGAACTCCCTCAATAGTAATTTTTCCCCCTTGATCTTTAATCACAGGTCTGCTTTTACAGACATTCCCAGGTGAAATTTAGGTATTTCCTTCTCAATTTGGGCAGGGCCAAGGACAGCTCACAGGGATTCCAGTACCAAGAAATACCTCAGTGATGATAAATGAGGCACTTACCGTATGATCCCACCAGGAGTGTCACGTGAGGACTCGAGTGTTGATGTCAGCCAACCTGTGTGGTAACGCATGGTGTCCCTCCCTGCCCTAACCGCCAGCCACCCCAAACCTCCTTCGTACCAGACCCTACAGAGTGCATTGTGGTGTTTATTATCAATTTCAGTCAAAGAAGAGTCTGTTGTGAAGTGCTCACGTGTTGTATTCCCCAGACTAGATGGGTACTAATAACACCATCATTTGATACAGGTTTTCTGCATTGAATTGCAACAGTGTTAGTTGCCACATGAATCATAACTGGGCAGAAGTCTTTTTCATTTTTCTCCTCTTCCTGTAATTATTGCTTCATTCGGATTCTCAAGAAAGCTGTTGAGACAGCTTCACCGATACTCAAGATGGCAATAGTGTAGCTGAAACAACCTAAACATCTGACAAAACCATTCTCTATCAACGCAGCACCCCCGGCAGCTAGCAGCACTGCTCTGTAGCATGTGCAGAAGAAAACACACAATTCCACAAGGGTCAACATTCTGATCAGAGCATAGGAGAAAGCTCCAAAAGCACTTCAGTCAGCAACGTGCTTCAGCCTTCTGGGTGTTTGGACACAGAAGTAAATTCGCGAAGAACTTTCTGTTTTGTAGGTGGGTGCCTACAAGTAACCTGGGCTCACAGAAAGTGTTTTTGTTATCATTATCAAAAAAAAAAATATATATATATATATATATGGAATCCAGAACAGATAAACCCTTCAGGACCAATAAAGGGAGCAGTGATACTAGAAGGGTAAGGGTGGCGGGAACCAA
>PVJH01032737.1:0-22351 GCA_004026705.1 Nesogale talazaci | reverse complement strand
TTGAATGCAATTGAACCGAGGTGGGGAAAACTTAGGTGACAGATTAAACCAGTTAAAGCAACTTAGATTGGTCTATTGCGGCATCGCTTTTGTTGCCTCATGGTGTTTTTTTTTCTGTTAAGCAGGAACAATATAAGAAAATTGTACATAAAAAAGGAAATGTTAGTTAAGCTTCCCTTCAATATCCGTCTACTTAGCTAGGAAAAAATGTTTTCGCAAGTACATCAGATTAGGTTGGACTCACCAGTGATCTGGAAACTTAAAGTTACAACATAATAGTGGGCAGAAATAGACTATAGTTCTTCCAAAGTTGCAGACATCCTGCCAAATACAAACCCCTGAGTTCACTGAATTTTTCAGACTTTGTTGTTCTTAAAGTTGCTTTGTGCTGGCAACTTGGGTTTATTGATGTGTTAGGGTTCTCTAAAGAAACAAAACCAGGACACTAATAATTCTCTCTATATATTTATTATAGCTAAAAAGATATCGAACATAAAAATAGACAGTTAACTAATCTATAAAGCGGTGCAACTCACTTGCATGAGACCGCTAGCACACTGGCAGTCCTTCAAGTCTTGAGGGCCGCCAACTAGTCCTCGGTAGAGCAATTCAGGCTATCCAGCCACAAGCAGCAAACAGCAAGGCAGGTCACCAACAGTCAGCCAGATGACAGAGTCCAACAGTCCCCAGCTCAAGAGACGTATATTCCAGTAGCATGGCAAAGCAGGGCTTGAAGGAACCTCAACTCACAGCAACACAGTCCATAGATTAGGTGTCCCACGGGTGGTGTAGCTTGAAGATAGAGGAACAGGACAATCAAGGGAGACAGCTGGTTCAAAGATCCAAGTGCAAGAGAGCAAGGGTGGGGACTCCCTGAGCCATTTATACCTCTGCCCTTCAATCGATCTTACATGTGTTCACTGGTCACGTTGCAACAACAAACCTACCTATCTTCTTTGGCCATATTGGCATAACAAGCCTACCTATCACAATTGACTAGTAATAGTTTCTCATACAATGGACAGATTTGCTATGTCTTTTCATAGCATGACCTTCAGCTTATATGCCTTTAGGGTCTGTAGATTAGTAACTTTCTTAGAGAATGAAAGCTATTAGTTGGGGTTTTTGTCTTATGTATAACATTCACTGTTTTTCAAGAAGTTTTGTTCTATCACTTATATTACATTTATTTGTTAGGTAAACCTTTCCATATGTTTTAACAACCACCACCTTTATATTTTCTCATTAATATTTTAACCTATACTATTGATTAGATTAATGATATTCATTGTAACTGCTATTATGATTAGAATTATCAAATGTTGTGAAGGTTACTTCTAAGGTAATTTCCCCAAAAGCTAATATACTCACCAGGGAGCAAATAACATATATAGAAAAAATATAGTTATAGATGGATGTGTGCTCACACATGAAGATTGATAGTTTAACCACAAATCAAATAGTTCATCTATTGTGACACTGCTCCATATTTGCTCTCATAAGATTTTTTTTAAGATGTTCAATTGACGGTTAGATGCTATATTAATGCATGGGTAAGAAATTAGACGGTGCTTGGCTATCAAAAGCAATAGTATTTGGAGTCTTAAAAGCTTTCCCTGAAACAAGAAGTCCTAAAAAGGAGTCATGAACCTTCTGTACAGAATAAAGCATTCTAACCAAAGTGTGAGCAAAGAATTTTAAATCAAATCCATCATCAGAGAAGAAAATGCATTCAAACTTAAATTCTCAATCATTTGATTTTTGGAAAGCAGCAGCCTATTGTGGAAGCCTTAACTCCAGTTTCAGTCCCAACATAAGTTCAGATGTGGTTTTTTGAGTTTTTTTATGTTACTTTCCAATGCTTGCTGCCATTAAACCAACAAGATGACTCAGACAAGGCAAGCCCCGGGTAAGGCCAGTATCTGGTAGTTTGTCCTTGTTGTGTAGTTGAAAGTAGATTAAGTAGTATGCAGATAGTTGCTCAGACAAACAATTAGAAGTTTTCCTGGGAATGTCTTAATGATTTATGAAAAGATAGTCATCCATACATGTGTTACCTAATTTAAGCTAAAAGTTGGGGTTATCATATTATCTTGTAACTGGCCTCGTGGCTACGAGTCAAAGTGACTTGAATAATGTGTCATACTCCAGCCACCCAACCATCATATAGCCAGGCGATCAAAACCAAAAAAACTACCTGGAAACCCTTTTTAGTATATATATATATATATATATATATATATATATATATATATATATATTTCCCCTATTTCCCCTACCCTTCCTTGCTATGGCCCTATCCAATTACTGTCTCTACAGATCTACCTAGCCTGGACCTCATATACAGAAGAGCATAGCGCACAAAACACAATATACTACTCCCACGACCAGAGGGCAGTGATGCCCCCCCCCCAAAAGCACAATATAAAACTATACAAAGGAAATAAACAAAAATCTCAATAACAATCACTAGACAAAACATTGAAAACCCTCAACCAAAGAGAAAGCAGGAAATATTAAAAATTTAAACATTAAAATGAGTCAAAAGGGGATCAAATGATAGAGTATTACATTTTAACCTAACTTCTTCTGCCATCATGAACTTTATACTGTTCCCTGTGTGATCCCAAGGCTATTCACATCCCTCAACCAAGGTCAGAAGGGAGTCACCAGAGACTTATTCCATCTTGGGACACTGAAAATGAATTTGGGTTTCCCCTGTCTTTCATAGCCTTCTGCAAATCAGGTGCTCACAATTTAAGTCCAATACTGGACCTTCTTCAGATTTGGATTTTATTATTTACAATCCTTGGTCACATGGGCTAGTGTATTTCTTCCATGTGGACTTAGTTGATTCCTCACTTAGATGAGTGCTTGTTTTAAGAAAAGCCTTTAAGACCCCAGATGCTATTCTTTCTAACAGCAAGGCATCATCTGGTTTCTTCACCACACTTTGCTGTAGCACCCATATTTTCAGTGATCTCTTTATGAGCATATGCCTTTCTATTTTTTTATTCTATTTAATATAGATTTTATTGGCCTTTTTAATCTGCAATTGTGGTTTCATTCCAATCATGATCCTTTCCTTGCTTCCATAGTTCTGTCTGCAGTGGTGGGGCCTTGTACCTGCCACCAAACAGGTTCTTGTGATTTCCATTGTTTTCTACCTTATAATGAAATCCATGAGTGTGGTCCAGTGGGCTAAATTGATCTCAAGCTGGTAGTTTCTCTCATCATTGGGAATGTTTGTTTTGACTTTGCCTTGTTTGAATCTTAACCAAAGGGCATATGTATAATAAGTTTACATCTGGGATTTTCCTTCAATAAATACTATACTTCCTATTTCTGCCCTAAAGAGGTTTATCTATAGGTGAAGGAGTTAGGATACTTACATCTGACCATAGTTTCCTACACTTTACATTTCTTCCTTCTACCTTTCCTTCTATCTTCCTTCCTTTCCCCCTTCCCTTCATCCTCTCTCCTCCTCTTTCTTTTTTCTCCTTCCCTTGATCATGATTGATGTCAAACACAATCTGTTATTAAATTGTTAGTCACACCTAGACATTTAAACTAAAATACAAAGTCTAAGGTTACTGTACCCATATCTGTACCATACTCGGATTCAACCACTCTATCAGTTATTTCCATACTAATAATAAAACTAAAATTCTTGCAATTATTTTCATGTGTGTAGTAGCAATTCATAGGGCATATTTGTATCTAATTCCCTAGCACTTGACATATCTTGAATCTCTTTATAGATCTAGAAGCAAAGAGAGGTATTTAAGTGATTCTTGAGGAAGATCTTTACAGATTATTGAAACAAAGAAAATTAACTTATTTAGGGGCTGAGCCCCGGTGGCATAGTGGTTGTGCATGGGACTGTGGCCCACTGGGATGGAGATTCGATTCCAGCTCTATGGAGCAAAGGCTGGGCCTCCTACTCTCACCACCTGAGGGCAGTGATGCACCCCCCCCCAAAAAAAAAAAGAAAAGAAAAGAAAATTAATTTATTTAAACAGAGAGGGGAAAAATTATTTCTACTGGCAAAGAAGTTTCAACATAATTTTTGGTTGAAGTCTCAATTTTGTATCATTAAAATCTGCCCATATGTCCCATCCTAATTTATAGGATTCCTAGTCTTCCCAATCATGAGTTTTAGATCCTGGGTGTTTGTTTGTTTGTTTGTTTGTTTGTTTGTTTGTGACGCACAATATCCTTCATACACCATACCAGTAAGATTCAGTAGAGAAAACCCACTGAATGAAGAGCGATTTATTTCAAGCTCACCTGTAGTCCATGGTCTTAAGGTGGTAACTTCCTAGTGTGTGAAGAAGCAGATGACTGGTAGCCTAAGAGCACATGAACCAGAGGGTGAATAGTCTTGCTATCATTCAAAATGCACTGATAAGTAGATTATTAAAGATGTAGTTAGGTTAAATACTAGCCCTTTATCATTTGATCTGCCTTTTGATCATTTTAAATTTCTAGTTTTTACTACTTTCTGCTTTCTTTTTTATTGAGGTTTCTCTGTCTTACTTTGCTACTATTCAAAAACAATTTTAATATTTTTTATTTTTTTAAATATTTTTCTGTGGGGCTGAGCCCCGGTGGCATAGTGGTTATGCGCGGGACTGCGGCTCACTGGGTTGGAGGTTCAAATCGAGCAGCAGCTCTCCAGGAGCAAGGCTGGGCCTCCTACTCCCACCACCAGTGGGCAGTGATGCCCCTCCCCCCAAAAAAAAACAAAAAACCATATTTTTCTGTGTACGAAATCCAGGATAGGTCAATCTCTAGGAACAGTAATTAGATTAATGTTTCTTCAAAGGCAGGTTGGATGAAAATAAAGAGTTAATAACAATAAGTACAAGAAGGAAGAAAATGTTCTAAAGTTGATTATGGTAATGATTACACAGTTCTTCTTCAAATGATTGAACTATTGACAGTGTGCTTGTTAATTATATGCCAATAAAGCTGCTAAATTAAAAAATTAAGGAAGTAACTATAGAAGAGAATTGTTTCTAGTGATATTGTTAGCAGGCAATATTGTGAGAAGATTGTGGCCATTGCACCAACTCATTATAGTTGGCCAAGAAAACACTGCATCACAGTGAAGCTGTGGACAAGTAGAACAGAGATGAAAATCACCTACCCCGGGGACCCTAGTGGATTATTCATTCTGTGGTAAAATAAGGAAGATAAGTTAGCCTGGGGTTGCCTCTTTCATCATCTTCATCCGATGGTACAGTGAAAGTGACAGAGATACATTCTCAGGAATTGCTCAACTCATTATCATTAAACAAAAGAGTTAATCCTGCTGAAATTTATAGCTTCACTCAAAATTAGGAAACTGCAGCTTCAATAACTTATCTGCCTACCATGATGGAACTATATTTGAATCCATTAGTCCTTGATCAACAGTCAAAGAAAAGGAAGCTAATTTCCTGGAGAAAGACAAATCTCTGGAGTGGCTTATAGGAAGTAAAGAATGAGATAGCTCAACTAAGTTTGCAATTAACTCAAAATGTCAGACTACAAAACAGATGTCAAAATGGGGCATTGAAGCAATGTCACATGCATTTCTATAGCTTTGGTTCTTTTTCAAAGTTGCACGCACAAGTTCTGCAAATGATAGAGATAACTAAAACTATCAACCTATGAAAGTAGCAAACTGCAATGCAAAATTCTGTTTTGATACTTGGTAGTCTTCAGTTGCTATTATGTGTGTGGAGTACTCACGTTTCAGTTTTAATTTCCACGACTTGACAGGAAAAACTAATTTAAAGGAAAAAAATAAGGTCATTACAATAATTAAAAGACAAACACCATTTACTGATGTCTGAAAACATTCCTCATCTTATATGATCCGTTTACACAGTATAGGTTTAGCAGTGTAAGGTGTGGCAGTCATGTGCTTATGTTAATTTTATGATTGAAATGTAGGGGTGGAGTCTAGCCTGTTAATCTGGAGATAGTCATTGAGTAGCCAATGAGGCCTCTATGTGGACATGGCTTTCTCCTGAGACTTCTGGGAAATCTCGCGGTATTTCCCTTGTGAAGATGTGAAGCTATCTTCCCCAGTGTTTGGGAGTTAGTCTCAGAGACAATGAATCACAGACAAGACAAGATGGCAGCATCCGAGAAGCTGGAGGAGCCAGCGAAGAGACCACACAGCTTTGCCCTGATGGACCCAGACCTCTGAATCTGGGGCGGCCACATGGAGACCTCTGCCAGCAATGAGCTTCTTCTGCAGTTGATGGACACTGAGCCCTGGAAGCGAGGAGCCATGGGGAGACCCCTGCCAGCGCTACGATTCTGCACCCGCTCACCTGTGACTTTGTGAGTCGGAAGGAGACTTTATGGACTGATTTGAGGCATATGGGTTAATATCGGATTTATGACTTTGTAGGTTGAGATGCTTTCTCAATGTCCTGTTCCTTTTGTATATAAACCTTTTCCCTATATCTATATGCGTGTCTATGAAATTTGTTCCTCTAGCCTACCCGGACTGACACATAGGAAAATGATCCATGTGGAAAACTGGGATGTGTTTCTTCTGGGGTAAGCCAAAAATATAAACCATAAACTACCCATAATTTTTCTAATTTGTCCATAAAATGTTTAAAGTGCAAAAATATATTTTAAAAAAATTAAAAGTTTCTATAATCTGCCAGGTGTCCCTTCAGATATTTTTGTAACCATTACCTAAATGCCAACCAATTACTGAAGTTCTTTGTATTTTCTTATCAATTGTCTGAACTATTTTTTCTTTTTTTATCATTTTATTGGAGACTCATATGGCTCTTATCACAATCCATCCATCCATTCATTGTATGTCAAGCACAATTGTACATTTGTTGTCCTCATCATTCTCAACACATTTGCTTTCTACTTGAACCCTTGGTATCAGTTCCTCATTTTTCCCCTCCCCACTCCCCTTCTCCTTCATAATTTATAAATTATTATTTTATCATATCTTACACTGTCCAATGTCTCCCTTCCCCCACTTTCTGTTATCAGTCACCCAGTGAGGAGGTTATATGTAGATCTTTACAATCGGTTCCCTTTTCTACCCCAGCTTCCATCCACCCTCCTGGTATCACTACTCTCACTACTGGTCCCTGTGTTTGCAGTTCCTATCTGTACCAGTGTACACTCTCTCTGATCTAGCCCGATTTATAAGGTAGACTTGAGATCATGATAGTGGTGCAGTAGGAAGTATTTAAGAACCAGAGAAAAATTGTAGGCTTCAACATTGCTACACTGCACACTGTCTCATCTCCTCCCCATGACCCTGCTGTAAGCAGATGTCCAGTTGCCTACAGATGGGGTTATGGTCCCCAATCTGCACTCCTCCTCCTTCACAATGATATGATTTTTTGTTCTTTGAGGCCTGATACCTGATCCCTCTGACACCTAGTGATTACACAGGCTGGTATGCTTTGTCCATGTGGGCTTTGTTGCTTCTGAGCTTGATGGTCTCTTGTTTACCTTCAAGTCTTTAAGAATGCAAACACTCTATCTTTTGTTAGCTGGGCACTATCAGCTTTCTTCACATTTACTTATATACACATTTGTCTTCAGCGATCATGTCTGGAAGGTGAGCATCATGGAGTGCCAATTTAATAGAGCAAAGTGTTCTTGCATTGATAAAGCACTTGAGTGGAGGCCCAATGTCCATCTACTACCTTAATACTAAATCTATAAATATATGTGCATAGATCTATTTCCCCATCCTCATATATAAATATATTTACATGTGAGCATGCCTGTATTTAGGCCTCTATAAATGCCCTTTGCCTCCTAGTTCTTTCTTCTATTTCCTTTTACTTTCCTCTTGCCCGACTATCATGCTCAGCCTTCATTTGGGTTTCAGTGGTTTCTCTTGGTTATATTGCCTTTGATCAAGCCCTACCAGGCCTCCCATACTCTCATCACTCTCGTCTTTGAATCACTGAGTTGGTCAACACAACCTCCTTTTTCCCACCTCCCGCTCTCCCATGTGCCCCAGGAACAAATAGTCCTGTTATTTTCTACCCCAGACTGTTCATCCAGCTTATCTAGATCTGCAGAGATAATAATAATGCATACAAAAACAAGACATAACAAAACAAAGTGACAAAAGAAAACAAAAGGACAACAAAAAACCCTATGACACAAAAAAAGGAACACCTGTAAAGAGTTCAAGGTCTGTCTGTTGACCTCTAGGAGTGTCCTCCAGTCAGGTCCGATGGAGTTGCATGCCCTGGCCCCAAAGCCTATCCTTGGCACTCCCTTGGGACCTCCCTGGGCTACTCCCCCCGCTGTTCTATCACATGCCCTTAGTGTTTTGCCTCAGTGTGGTGGGGTCAGACTGGGTGGAATCCCAACACCCATAGAGCCATGGGTCAGTGAGGGACAACATGTCGCATAGTGAGGCCGGCCATATGGTCCTCTTTCTGCACTGACTGCTCTGAGCAGGGATATTGTCCTCAAGGCTTGCACTCCCCTCTCTCTTGTTCCTGTGTTCTCTGATCAGATAGATCCCTCTCCCAGAGTTGCAGCTTCAGTGCTTTCCTGAAAGTAAATTCTTCTGTGGGGAGGGCAGCTGTCTATGAAGTTGAGAGCCAGGTCAGGCCCTCAGACCCTTCCACTAACTCCATGCTTCATGCCTCCATGCCGACACTCTGCATTCACTTCCCAGGTTGAAGTCTGGCCCCTCTTCCCCTGTGAAGATATAAACAATACCTTCCTCTTGGTGGAACAGTGCCCTGTTCCCCCATTACATATTTCTATCTTTTTTTTCTTCTTCTTTCTGCATCCCACCCCTGCCCTTTTAGTTGGCCACCATATGTACCCATTGATTGGTCTGATCCCTGCCATACTACCAGGACCTCATCTCAGGAATTTTATATACATTCGTTTTTTTTTCCCTATGCCCCTTTTGCATTTTTAAAAAAATAAGCCTACCACAGAGGACACATGTTGTACTTGCCCTTTTGAGCTTGGCTTACTTACTAGCAGTGAGTTCCCTCAGCCCCATGTAGGGCCCCAGGACAGACAGAACCTCCCCAGATGGGTGCAGAATCCCTGCAAGGGGAGCTGGGCTTATTGTTCTAGTTAGGCTGCTGATGCCCTAAATTTGAAGTTTTAACCTAGGAAATGTGTTCTCCCACTGCTCCTCTTTTTTTATGTTAGGCTTGGGTGGTGCCCTGATTTGGGGACTGTCACAATGACCCACAGAAGGGGAGATGCAGCTTATCAAGAAGGTTGTTTTTTTCTTGACCAACTGTCACTGCCCTGGATTATGCCTATCTGCCTCTTTTCTGCCACACCGTGACCTGTCTCGGGGAACTTCCTGTATTTTCTTCTACTTCAGCTTTATGGCGACCCACAGGCCCCACTCCCCAGGCTGTGAGCTCAAGGCAGCTGATGCAAGGCATGCAGAGCTATGGGGGGTGGGGGGTGGGGGTGTCCTGTGACTAGCTGTCAGAGATTCTCCTGCGTCTGGGATAATGTTCCCTTCAGCCTGGGGAAATCGCTACTTGCTGTGAAACTTGGGCACAGGTCGTTCTTCAGCTGGAGCCTGTGAACCCAGCATGCTGAGTCTAGAGTAATTTAGTGTGAACGTGGCTCATTTTGTGAGTGGAAATCACAAAAAACGGGGGTTCGGGACACATCCTAGTACCCTAGTTCTAATTTCAGGACACCACCTCCATGTCTCTTTCACCTTACCTCCTAATTTTCTGGTCTGCCCACAGGAGCTCTGGGCTGGTGAGTCTTAACTCGACATCATCTTATCTCTCCCTGAACTGTCTTTTCTTGGATCATTTAATTTAGAAGTTTCTGGACCTTTTCACTCCGGATTTTCAAATTTGGTTTTTTCTCAATATCATTTTACTTCCATCCTTCTGGAAACATTTTTAGGTAGTAAAAGCATATTAACCAGTGTCCACCAGAGGATGAGAGAACCTGAGAATTGTGGATATGAGGTCTATTGTAGGGATTAGATCTTACACGAAAGATCTTACACTTGTTGAAGTGATGGGCTGAAATGGGACAATTGGAATATTGGGGAGGGGAGAGAGGAAGGATCACCGTATTTCCAAAGCACTGGCACAGGTAGACAAGATAAGACTTGTAGAAAATTCTGAGAAACACTCATGGCCAACCACTAAAATCAGACCACAACCCTGGGATTTGTGATTGTCTATGAGAGGCTCTTGGACTGTTTCAGTGGACTTATACCCAAGTAATATGGATGACAAGATGGATAAATGAAGAGTGGAAGAGAGAAAAAGCAAGCCAGGTACCTATGTCAGCTTTCATCAATCATCTAACTATGATGAACTTCTGAGAATGATGACTGCTGCTTCATTCTTACATTCCAAATATCATGCAAGATCTCTAAACTGGAACCAAAATATTCAAAACACTATTGGTGGACTCCACCACATCAACAAGAAAGAGGGCAAGAACGATATGATCATATCAATTGATACAGAAAAAACATTCAATAACATCCAACACTTATTCCTAAAAAAGACTCTCACAAAGATAGGGTTAGAAGAGGAAATACTCAATGCAATAAACTCTAAGTAAAAAAAAAATTAGAAACAAATAAACCAAAAAAACACTATATACTAAAAACCAATAGCAAATATTACACTCAATGTAGAAGAGCTGAAAACATTTCCCCTGAATAAAGGAACCCTACAAAGATCTCCCTTATCGCCACTTCTATTAAACATTGTGCTGGAAGTCCTAGCCAATGTCATAAGACAACAACAAGGTACTAAGGGTGCATGAAGTGAAACTTTTGCTATTTGCAGGTGATATGATTTTACATATTGAGAATCCTGAGGTGTCCACAAAAGGATTGCTGGAAATAATAGAGTTTAGTAGAGTAGCAGGATACAAGGTTAACAAGCAGAAATCTATTGTATTCCTATATACCAATGATGGAAATACAGGAAAATCTATGCAAGAATCAGTACCATTCACAACTGCCACACAAAAGCTTAAGTACGTAAGCTTAAACCTAACCCAAAAAAGACACAAAAGACCTATGCAAAGAAAACTACAGAATATTACTACAAGAAACCAAAAGAGACCTACACAAATGGAAGAATATTCCATGTTCGTGGATCAGAAGACTCAATATAGTGAAAATATTACCTAAATAATCTACAAATTTAATGCAATCCCAATCCAAATTTCGTTATCATTCTTCAAAAAAATGGAAAAACTAATTACCAACTTCGAATGGAAAGAGCAGAAACTGGCTGAGCCCCGGTAGCATAGTGCTTGTGCACTGGAGTGCAGCCCACTGGGATGGAGGTTCAATTCCAGCTCTCAGGAGCAAAGGGTGGGCCTCCTACTCCCACCACCAGTGGGCAGTGATGCCTAAAAAACTAAAAAAAAGAAAGAAAGAAAGAGCAGAAACCCAGGATAGGCAAAGAACTCCTCAAGAAGAAAAATAAAGTGTGGCTTTCACTGCCTAACATCAAAGCCACAGTTGTCAAAACAACCTGGTATTGGTATAATGATAGGTACTCAGACCACTGGATCAGAGCAGCAAACTCAAAAATAAAAACATCTGCATACAAACAATTGATTTTTGACAAATCTCCCAAATTGGGAAGCAGATGCCCATTTAAAAAATGGTGTTGGAAAATTTGGATTATATACATGCAGAAGAATGAAACAAGGCCATATCTGACTCCATGCACAAAAACAAACTCAAGGTTGATTAAAGAGCTAGAGGTAAAACCCAAAGTTGTCAGAATCATCAATGAGAAAATTGGAATAAAGCTAGGAGCCCTAGGGTAGGGAATAGATGACCAGCAGAATTAACAAAGGTAGCATTCTCTGAAGAAAAGAGATATGCTCCCAGTCATTGGTCATCTGGAAAATGCAAGTAAAAATAATGAGACTCCAACCGGTGCCCATTACTGTAGCCTAATTTTTAAAAAACTGAGACCAACAAACATTGAAGAGGGTGTGGTGAAATAGGAATTCTTATCCACTGCTGGTGGACTTGTAAATATATATGGTCAGTATGGAAGGTGATGTGGCGATTCCTAAAACAGATGGAAATTGAATTATCATATGACCCAGCAATAACATTACTGAGTATATATCCCTAAAAATAAAAAGCGCATCATGAACAGACGTTTGCTCCCCCACGTTGATTGCAGCACAGTTCACAATATCAAGAGGTGGAAAGAGTTTAAATTCTCATCAATAGAAGGGTGGATAAAAACCCCTCTGATACATACACACAATGGAATACTATACATCTCTGAAAAAACTGATGAAACATCTCAACTCATGGAGGGATCTGAAAACATTATGTTGACTGAAAAGGATGTGTCCCTGTTATGGGGATGAGGCTTACTGATAGGAGAGGTAGCACAAGAAAGGGGAGAGGGAATGGTCAAGTTTGGGAGAAAAAGGGAAAACGAGGGAGCGCTAACCACCAGGCAGGGAGAGGAGAGACTGAGGATGCTCTTGGGATCATTAGTTAGAGAGGGTCTTTATTGACATGCAGCAGAAGGGGAGAGCTGACCTAGAGCTTTTGGGGTACCACGGCACACAGGGACTCTGAATCCTGGATCTTTGGGGTGCACATCATCCTCCACAGACTGCATTGGTGAGACCCTCAAATGGGAACTCCACTGGATGAACTGGACTCTAACACAGACACATTTTTAAGCTAAGGACTTAAGTTGGAAACCATGTAGTGCCTGAGGAATAAGAAGAGAGCAGTACCAAGAGTGGTGAACAATCAAGGTCTTGGCACATTGATGCCCTGTGTGCTGAATTAAGATAAGTATTGCCCCAGCAATTCTGATAGTCATGCTGTTCCATTCTGCTTATGCTCATCTGTGTTAGTGCATACCTTAGAGGTGCGTTATCATTGGGGCTTCACCCTCTTGATGCTGTTTTAGTCATTTCTTTCATTTTTGGTAAATGAAGCCCAAGGAGGTTAAGCCTATAGGGAAAGAAAATATAACAAGGGTTTAGGGGGATGGGGATACAGAAGGGCAGGGGAGATAAGAGAGAAACGATGTCAAGAAGTCCAGGAAGGAAAAGTATATTTTGGAAAACTCATATGATTATGAAAGATATTATACAATAATGTTTGACAGGATTGAACTATGAAATGATATGACATATATATTGGCTCCCAAGTCACAGCAAAAAAAAAAAAAGAAAGAAAAGAAAAGCATAAATCCAAGAATGTGTTTTGGGATCACACTAAATCCTAGCTCTAACTTAAGAACAATTGGTTCTTACATCATGGCTCTGCTATGTACTCACATTTATGTGTACTTCACTGCTATGTACTTCTGCTATGTACTTCACTGAACTGAAGATACAGGTGCTGAAGCAAAGCATGGTGAGGAACAAGCAGATGGTGCCCGGCTATCAATTAGAATAGTGTTTGGGGTCTTAAAGACTTGTATTTAAATAAGCAACCATCTATTTACGTCCACATAGAAGAAGCACACTAGTTTGCATGATCCAAAGATGACACTTACAAAGTCCGAATATGGTGAGAAGAAAGCATTAGAGCAAAAATTATGAAATGTGGAGGACCAAGGAAGAAGTTGGGAGCTCAAAACCCATCTGCAGAGTGTCTAGTCAGGCTGAGCCACTGGGAGACCGACTCTAGGCACAGGCAAGAGTCTTGAGCAGCCTTACTATCAGGCAGAGAGCATTGTCATCTTGATTATGTTGGATCAAACTGGATACTTGACCAGTTGACCACCCTAGAGACATGACCTGACTCTGTTCTGGGTGCATGTATCTCTTACTGTTTCCATGACAGAAATTTCTTCCCCAGTGTATTAGTCTGGGTTGTCTGGAAAAATAAACCCAGAGATACTCTATATATGTAAGAGAGAGCTTTATATCAAAGAGCAGTTGTATATTGAGAAAAATCCCATCCCAGATCAAGTCGATAATTCTGATATTCACCCAAGAGTCCAATATTGGCCCATGAAATCCTCTTCAGACTTAACTCAGCACAGGCATTGATGCTGAATCCAGGAAAATCAAGGCCAGTGGGTGAAAAGTCTGGTGGAAGCATCTCAGGGTGGGTGTGACTCTCCATGTAGCAGCTCCTGCTCCAGGGTCCTGGATGCCATCACTGGCTTGTCAGCAAGAAACATGGAGCAGAGAGTGTGTCACATCTCCAGAGAGGAAGAGAGGACGTCTCCAAGAATCCTCTTGAGATCGTCACACCCACAAGGAGGTATCAATCAGGCTATGACCTAATTGACAGGCTAGACTCTATCCCTATAACCTATTTATCAAGTTGACATGAAATTATTAACTACCACACCTGGCTTGTTGAATGTTGCTGGGGGTCTTTTTCTTCTTACATATTACTTGTATTTTTGTCTATATGCTATTGTTTTTAACCTTATCACCTTAGTACGATTTTGTTTGTTATTGTTTTCTCCCAGCTGTAAGCACAGGAAGTGTGGATACATGATGATAATGACTGATACAAGGGAATATAGGGGAAATAGGGGTTGGGAGTGATAGAGAGGGAAAAGTGATTTAAGGAATAAATGATAAGGTGGGAGGTGGGAGGGAGCACTAGAACAGATTGTGATTGTACAACTCATCCTAAAGAGAATTTAAGCATGTGGCGATGATTGTACAATTCTCCTTGATATGATTGAATAATTGGCTATTAAATTGTATGATATGTAAATTGTATGCCAATAAAACTGATGGAAAAGTAAATAAACTGGAACCCTACAAATCAGGGAATTCTGGGAAATATAGTATCTAATTTAATCAAATTGACATAACCCAACTCAACACAATCTGCAAGGAGTGTGCACATTTGAATGCAATTGGCATAAAATGGAAGCTCAAAGAAAAATGTAGAAATATTTCATGACACAGGCCGCTGATAGACAAGAACAGATATGATATAGCGACATTGTAGATAGCTTTTAGTATGTCAGTCTGGTGAAAATAGATGTTAAAATCTGGGAATGTAGAAGAGAATCATCATTTTGTTTTTCATTGTGAAAAACTCTTGAGATAGATGTTTCTCTACCTCAGAGTTTTGATATTTATGAATTAAACACCAAGAAAATAGAAAGTTACAACTCAATCAACCCCTAAGGAATTTATTCTTGGGAGATATATTCAGCAAATATTTTCACTCTCACTCTGTTGTCTCTTAAATTTGACAGTTGTTTTTATTCTATAGAACATCTAGTATAATTCAGTTTTCTTTACATAATTGGTTTTAGCTCTTTATGTAATCATAAAAGCAGGTGGGTGAGGCTGAGCCCCGGTGGCGTAGTGGTTATGTGCAGGACTGCGGCCCACTGGGACGGAGGTTCAATTCCAGCAGTGGGGCTGGGCCTCCTACTCCCACCGCCAGAGAGCAGTGATGCAAAAAAAAAAAAAAAAGATGGGTGAACTGAATTATTTCTTTTTTTTAAATTATTTATTATTTCATTTACTCAACTCTCTGCTATCATTTTACTACAGCAAGAAACATCTCCCTTACTATTTCCTAATAATATGTGTTTACAGTATATTTTTAGATGATTTCTGAGAAGAGAAAGCTCAGTGATAACAATTGTGCTGATAGAAAAATTTGAAACTTACAAGACACTTTCTAACGTGTCTTTCCATTTGAGTCTCAAAACAGTATAATGAAGTGAGCAAGACTGGTTAAAAAAAAATTACCAGGTTTATAGATGTGGAAACACAGTCTCTGTGCTTTAAAAGATCTTTCCATCCCTACAGCACTTTCAGTTCATCAAGCATGATATAACAGAAATGATGGCATTACTGGGTCCGATGCGTGTTTCCCTCTCAGCAGTGATAGTCTACTCTATGCTTTTCACCACTTGGTACTTCATTTAATGGTACTAAAAAGAAAACATGTTCTGACAACAGAAAGATCAGAATTTGAAGAACGGCACTGGCATTTCCTACCTTTGTGGTAATAAGTAAGACCTGAATTTTATTTTATTAATTCCATGTAGTGATGAAATAACATCTAGCTTGCAGAGTCGTGAATATGTATTGTATAATACATATTATTAGACTGCCTTAGCAAAATGCCATGCACATAGAAAATGATGAACAAATGCCACTTCTGGCCTATTATTGGTGTTGTTCAGCACCATTCAGTTGGTGTCAATTCAGAGCAACCCCATGAAGAAGGGAATGAAATGCTCCCTTGTGTCATCCTCGCCATGGTTACACGTGAGCCAGCTGTTGCAGCCACTGTGTCAATGTATCTTGTTCAGGGTCTTCTTCCCTCTTTTCGCCTACAGGCTACTTTATATAGCAAGATGTCCTTCCCCAGGAGCTGGTCTCTGCTGCTAGCATGTCCAAAGGATATGAGACACTGTTCTATCGGCAGTCCATGCTTTCACTAATCCTTACCATATGTAAATGCATCTTGCCATAATTATCCCATCTTGCCATAATTCAAATATATCTATTCTGTTTCCATCATTTTTCTTCATGAGTCAGCATTCACATACATTATGAGGTGATTGAAAATCATATGGTTTGGTTTCAGGGAATAGAGGACTTCTCCACAACTATATCTCCTCCAGAATATCCAAAGAGTAGAAGCTGCTTGCCAGCAGTTGGTGGGAAGTCAGACGCTTAGAGACATTCTCCCTGAAGGTCTCGGCCTGGCTGGCTGCAGGACCCACCCCCTGCTGTTGTCTCACAATAGATCACCTCTCCCTGAATCCTGTTAGCCACCAGTCTGGTCCCTGCTGGCGGAGTCCACACACTACAATAAACAATCGCTGAGAAGAGCCCGGAACCAAGTCAAACCATTTCTGTGACATCCAAGGTTGGGCTTCCATCACAAGTCTGGGGTCCACCCTTCTCTCTTGTCATATGGGGACCCCGATACGTCCCCTTCCTCCTATGCGTGTATGTCCCTAGATCGTCCTCCTCATTGCTGTATTACCTATAGCACAACCCTTTTCTGAGACTCATGTCCTTACCTGTAATTAGAGGGCTTGCATGTCCCCAAAAGATATATACAGCTTGGTGAAAATAAAGAAGCTCTCTCTCTGCCACATCTCCTGCCCCAATTCCTCTCCCTTTCCTTGCTGTTCCTTCTCCCTAGGACCTCTCTTCCCTTTGCATTCTTAAACATGCTACTATGAAATATGTCTGACTTCGTTATTTCTATCTCTCATATTTCTATGATTTACTATAATCTTCAATTATCACTGTACAATTGCGCCTACTGGACCTGTGAAGATATGTTAGGGACTGGCTCCTCTGACAGTTTGGGTCAGGTATGCCTCATCTCATGGTGACACCTGTGCTCCTATGTGCTTTAAAAAGGCTATATACAGCAGATTTACTCAATACAATATATCCTTGGATCTTTTTTTACTGCTGTCTCTATGAGAAATTATGGTGAATCTAAATAAATGAAATTCTTGACAACTTTGATCTTTTCTCAATTCATCGTGATGTCTGCTGTACTAGTTGTTAAGATTTTTGTTTTCTTTACTGTATTTTTCATGACCTTTTGCTTTCTTCACTAAGGATATTCCTGAGTTCCTCCCGCAACTCATCAGGTCTTCTGCAATCAGTGTTCAAAGCATCAAATTTGTTCTTGAGATGTTCTCAGAATTCAAGTGGGGTAGACTTAAGGTCATATTTAGACTCTTGCATATTTGTTTTAATTTTCTTCAGCTTTAACCTGAACTTACATTTGAGTAAATAATAGTCTGGTCCACAGTTGGCCCCCCATCTTGTCTTCCCATAGATGTAGTCAATTGATTTCTTTGTATTCCATCTGGAAAAAGTTCATGTGTTCTTGAAAAAAAAGGAAATTTTCTATTAGCAGGTCATTGACTTTGCAAAATTCTACCGTGGGATCTCCAGTTTCATTTCTGTCACCAAGTCTGCATTTTTCAACTACCATTCCTTTCTCTTTGTTTCCAACTTTTGTATTTCAATCACCAATAAATATCAACACATCTTTTTTTGGGGGGGGAGGGGGGTGGAAATCACTGCCCTCAGGTGGTGGGAGTAGGAGGCCCAGCCTTTGCTCCGTGGAGCTGGAATCGAAACTCCATCGCAGTCCCGTGCACAACCACTACACCACCGGGGCTCAGCCCAATATCAACACACCTTGATTGCATATTTGATCAATTTCTAACACAAGTGGTTGGTGTAATTCTTCAATTATTTCAACACTAGTTTTGTGGTTGATGCATAGATTTGAATATGACAATGAATGCCACTCCATTCCTCTTGATTGAGTTATTCCCAGCATAGTGCATCATATGATTTTCTTATTCATAATGGCCAGTACCACTCCATTTATGCTTACTAATGCCTAGAACATTCATCTTCATGTGTTTCATTTCATTTTTGATCACTTGCAATTTTCCTAAATTCATATTTGGCACTTTACAGGTTCTGGTCATTAGAAGATCTTTGCAGCTGTGTCTCTTTACCTGGCATCATGCTCCATCAGCAGATGAAGATCTTGAAGTCTTCACTCTCCACACTTGATCTTAGTCAAAAGGCCAGGAAGTGATGCTCCACTCTCATAGGCTTTATCTGACTCCCATCATCATGGTCAAATGCCCTTCAACAAATCAACTCCTCTTCAGTCATATTTCAAGTGCTCTTGGTTCTAAGGAGTTCATCCTTGGTAGTATCTCTGGCAGTGTTCTGCTTCCTTTGTTGAGGCTTTCAGTATTTGGCAGTGCTTTAAAGTTACACATAACGTTTTCAACAGCTTCTTCCTCACAAGTGTGAAGCTGAGTGTTTCTTTATGGTCTGTTCTTAGTCTCGAAGCTTCACTGAAACCAGTTTACGTAGGGTGACCTTTCTGGAATTTGAAATACTGTAATGACGTAGTTGCTAGCATCACGTCAATGCACAACCCACCACAATATGAAAAACTGAGACAAGTGAAGTTATAGGTTGGCCCAGATGACGGTTTGAAACTATTCCACCATGAGGTAATTAAGATGTACAGGAAGACTTAAAATATCGCGAATGATGAGCATGCTGTTTTGTCTGGATGCTTTAGTAAGTGTACTGAAGAGTCTCTTATAATAAAGTTAGTTTTGTTTGCTGACTTGCTTCTTTTGGACCTACCTGCTTGCCTCTAAGCTTGATTTGCATTTTCCTTTGGACTTGGTTCCTTTTCAGGTTAGTCTGTCTTCTGTGTCCCACATTCAATTAGTAACATTGACAGTGATAAACACACTGAGGGAACTTCATATAGCTGAGGGTCTAGGGTAGAGTTCTCAGCCTTCCTAATGCCGTCACCCTTTAATACAGTTCCTCATGTTGTGGTGACCCTCCCACCATAAAATTGTTTTTGTTTCTACTTCATAACTGTAATTTTGCTACTGTCATGAATCTGGCGACTGCATGAAAGGGTCGTTCAACCCCTCAATGGGTCACAACCCCCAGGTTAAGATTTGCTGGTCTAGAGAGAAGGCAGAAAAACTGATAAGTTGCTGTTGCTGTTTGGGGTGGGGTGGGGTGGTGTTGAGAAGGGAAAATAAAGTGTTCTTGTCTTAGAGTAGAATGTCTGGTTGTGCCAGAATGTGAAAGATAGCAAATGCTGAGTTGAACGTATGTAATAAGTTTTTTAAAAGTGAGTGAAAGTAAAGTTTACTCGGATGTAAAAAAAAATTGGCAAGAAAAAGATTTAAAGCCTCTGTGGTATTGAAATAAGCTATTCTTGGAATAAAACAATAAATACTTTTGGAATAAAGAAAACCTGTGAATCAGAGCAAAATATTGCACGGTGTTGGTACCTTCAAATAGTACATGCAAGGGATCATGTTAGCTGTGCTTAGCCAGTGATGGTAAAGTTGACAAGAGATTACAAATATTAAAAAAAATAGATCATCCCAACAATATCTCAATCACACAATTGAGAGACAATGACAGAAAACTTTGATAACTGAAGTTTGAACATGGTATTTTGAGATGTTTCCTTGTGCTAATTGGCTTTAGTTTACCTTAGTTGTAGATCTCTACTTATGGCTTTAAAAATTACATGCATTTGTTTATATGTTTTACTGTGACTTAACCATGGTCATGTCAAGCTTTGTCATTTACAGGTGAACTTTTGATTTGTGGATCTACTGAAGTACCTAAATAAAATTCCTGGTGAAAAAAAATGGACAATATTGGACTTCTTAGAAGGACTAACATTCTAAGTTGGAACCCACAAGTATAAATCAGGATTCCTGTAACTCTGGAAGATGATGAAATTGTGGACTATAGCTGATCCAAAACGTGCCAAGAGTGGTTAACTACCAAACACACTGAATGTTTCTATCAGTTCTATATGTGGAAATATGTGGGTATTTTAAAAGTATCCTCTGTAATTAACTATTAACTAACTATGTCATCTTATGTAATTAATTAACTATGTAATCCTTGTAATTAACTATTTTTCTCACTTCTCTGAGATTGCTTAACTTGTAAGTTTAAAATATGGTTTTCAGAACAACTCGTCTATTGCCCGATTTAATAAACTCATCTAATAATGGTTGGGGAAGCTGGTAAAGTTAGAGCGCTAGGTTATGAAAAATATTAGCAGTTGAGTTTTCTGTTACTTTATTTATTCACACAGAACCTGAAGCTTTTGGGGGTAGCAGCTGCAATTAGTGTTGTTTGGATACAGACACATACTTTGTGGTGCTTACTGTTCTCTTTCCAAGCATTCAGCCTAATACAGTTAATATCTCTGCTATGTGTCTGAACTTATTAGAAGTTAAAATAATCCATGTATGAACTATTTGTTCTGTGATGGTTTCTCTTAAGTTTTCTTTCAAATCTTAAAAACATAATAAAAATTGCCACTTAAAAGTAGTAATGTTGAATTCTGATGATAATACAGGAAAACCAATGTGTTGCTCAGTGCATTATGCGCTGTGGAAGGTTTCAGGTTGTTTGAAGCCACAGACTCCAGAAAAGGAATATCACACTAGTCTTTAGAGTTTAGGGCAAGTATACAGTCCTTTCATGTAATCTCTCAAGCAGCATCATAAGGTGTCTGTCTAGTGCTTATGCTCCACCTGTCACCCCCATACGTGTGTCTCCTAGAACCAACTTTTCAGAGGGCCTCACTTTACTCCAAGCCAGTTTCCATCTAAATGAAAGAGCAGAAATCCATGACCGGAAAGGAAAGGACTCATCAGCTCTGCAGAGAGTTTTCCCACTTCTGTAGTAAATAAACTCAAGAAGAGCAGCCAGCCTTTAGAACAGAGCTTCTCATCCTGTGGGTCATGAGCCCTTTGGGGGTTGAATGACCCTTTCACAGGGGTCGCCTAAGACCATCGAAAAACACATATTTTCGATGGTCTTAAGAACCGATACATTGTTTGTCTCCAGGCAGGTCCACCCACATGCAGATATGTCCACATGCGAGTACCCAGCATGAAGACTGTTACCCATGCTACATCATGCTTCAAGGCAAAAGTTCATTTATTTGCAATTAGATATAAATATGTCATAATATTTAAATACATCTTATTTTGGAGGTTAATCACCACCGCTTTAATTATGCTAAATTTTAACAATGAAAATATATCCTGTATATCAGATATTTACATGATGATTCATAACAGTAGCACAAGTACAGTTATGAAGTATCAATGAAAATAATTTTATGGCTGGGAGTTACCATACCATGAGGACCTATATTAAGGAGTTACGGCATCAGGAAAGTTGAGAACCACAGTTTTAGAGAAATGCTTACCTTGGTTTGTAAAGGCTCCCGATGAGAGAATCTACTCTCTATGATATTGCTAACTACATTTATGGTAGAATTTGTTTCCTGCCTTTCTAGGCTTCATGTCATAGACTCCCTGAATCTTGGAATTCATTTCTTTGGGGTGTACAACTTTCTTCACAGGTGTTATGAAAGAGAGTCGCTTTGAGAACCTCTCTGAGTAAACTGGACTTTGCCTCAAGCACACAAACAGACAAAAAGAAGCGGAAATACCCCTTTGTCCTCTGAGCTGAAACACTGCTTAGTATAAGAAGCAGAAGACTGCTCTATTGCTTTGAGATTACTCAGTGATTGGCAACATGAGACTGTCATATATTTGCCATTTTCATATTGTCTTAATTTCACTGACAAATCATTTTGCCTTTTTCTCAAATCTGTACAGATGAACTTAGTCTAAAGGGTTTTACAGACATTTAGATTTTATAATACCAAATACCCCATAGAGGTTTATTTACATTACTTCTCAAGGTGATAATTCTGCCTCTAAAGTGGGCCACAAATATATGTATGCCTTAGATGTATGAGTGAATCTTGAACTTCTACTTGGTCTAAGCTCTGACCTAAGAA
>PVJH01032736.1:0-22332 GCA_004026705.1 Nesogale talazaci | reverse complement strand
TTCAGGCCACTTTTACACACCCATTGCCATCATCACTCTCAAAACATTCTCCCTCCCTCCAGGCCCCCATTATCTGCCCCCTATATTACCCTTCCTCCCCCCTTCCCCTTGAACCCTTAGTAATTTACAAATTATTTTTTCATCCTGTACACTGTACAATGTGTCCCAACACTCACTTCCCTGTTGTCCATGCCCCAGAAAGGAGGCTACTTCCTCTAGTTCCCATGCTGCCTCCCACTCACTATCATGACCCCAATTCTACCACAAAAATCCAGCTAGACCAGGAGATGTACAGTGAAGTTGGAAACATAGGAAACTTAGGATAGATGATCCATCAAGACTAGTGATGGGAGTGGTAATACCAGGAGGGTGGAGGGATGGAGGAATGGAGAGGGAGAGCCAACTTCAGGGATCTACATGTGTACATTTTCTCATTGAACTTTTACAGCTGTCTGCTGCTGGTTTAAGAGGTGCTCTGGTGGGGCAGGGCTGTGCTGTGGAGATCAGCAGTTGAAACCCAACAGAAGCTACCTGGGAGAAAGACTGGGCTTTGAGTCCCATAAACCACTACAGCCTCAGAAATCCAGAGGACTGCTCTGGCTAGAACTGACCCAATGGCAGGTGATTTGATTTTGGAGAGGCTCACTCTTTTATTATACTCATTTTCCACATGAAGAACTCAGATTTTAAAACAATTCACACCAATCTGATTTTATACCAAATAAGAGATGAAAATGGGGCTTGAGTCTAAACTGTCTTGCTTTACATAGAAACCAGGCCAATCTTCAATATAATTGAAAAAAAAGTTTAAAATTTTTACTTGAAAAATAGCTGGATTGTTTAATCTAATATTTAGAATATGAGTAACCTCTAGTGCAGTGGTTCTCAACCTTCCTCACTCCATGACCATTTCATACAGTTCCTTGTGTTGTGGTGATCCCCCCGCCCTCCAACCATAAACACATTTTGGCTGCTACTTCATAACCATACTTTTGCTACCGTTATAAATCAGGCAACTCCTGTGAAAGGGGTGCTAACCCAAGGTTGAGAGCAGTTGCTGTAGAGGAAATACTAGGAATAAATGACAGTAAGTCTAAATTGGGACAAATATTACCAATACTCCATTAAGCAGTAGTCTAGTGGCATAGTGGTCATAACTTGGGTTTTTGACATCAAGTTCAGCAATTCAAAACCACCAGTAGCTTCAAAGGAGAAAGATGAGGCTTCCAACTCCTATAAAGAGTAATAATCTTCAAAACGCTTTTTTAAATAGGTTTTTTTTTTAGTCTGAATGGACTTGCTGGTAGTGAGTATGTGTAGTAAAGAGAATGCAGTTGACTTACACAAGTAGTTGTATTCAAGTACAAACAACTAACCTTTCTATTAAATTATGACAAATGGATAAACAATCTCGAGGAGAAAACAATGGGACCGACAGTTCCAGAGGGACATTAGTGAGGGAGAGGCAGAGGAGAGGAAACGGTGTTAACAAATCCAGGGATAATGGAACAACAAGTGATCCAAAATTGATGCGAGAAGGGTGTAGGATTCCTGGTAGGGCTGGATCAAGGACAATGAAACCAAGAGGAATTAACTGAAACCCAAGGGCTCAAGTAGAAAAAAAATATTTTGAGAATGATGATGGCAGCAAATGTACAAATGTGCCTGACACAATGGATGTGTGTATTGTGATCAGAGTTGTGCGAGGCGTTCCCAATAAAAAGATTTTAAAACAAATTGTGAAAAATGTCCAAAGAAATGGATAACCATGGCCTGGCTATTGTGTAAGAAGACACACACACATATCCAAATTCTTAAGTAAATGCCAGTTTGCCACTTTTCCTTTCAAATAGCCTCTTCATTTGATACTTTTGAGAGGAACAGAGACATTTTTCAGGGCTTGAGATTTTGAGGCGCTTCAGTTCATGAGGAGATAGAAGGGACTTCCTACTCCCAGAAAGCACTGCAGTCTTGGAAACCCGTAGGGCCGATTTTACCCTGTCCTACAGAGTCGCTGTGAGTTGGCGTGGAGGGGATGGCAGCGAGTCTGACTTTTAGCTTTCAGTTCCCGAGCTCCAAACGTTCAGCTCTAGCGTTGATAAAAGCCAGGATTAATCAGTAAATGCGTGTCACATGCTAGGTAAACATAAAGAGTACAGGGAACCTGATTAGTGGGATTGCATATTTGTGCAAGCAGGGCAAGGTCTTGCAAAGATGGTATTTGCTTTTAAGCAACTATGCCAAGAGAGCTGGTTTAGAAGATCAAAATTATTAACAAAGTTCTCAGGAATTGAAATGGACTGTTTTATCCATCTAAGGGTCTGTATCTTTTGCAGTTCAGAAATATAATCTTTGAACGGCTGTTCCCTCTCTTTCTTGTCATCAATTTTCCTTTGCCGGAACCCAAGATTCCCATGGCTGATAGGCAGATTTCTTCCCACCCGCATGTATGCTTCACACTTCCAACTGAAGGAGAGATGTTTGCAGACATCTAGGTATCAGAATATGAGCAACAAAGCAGGAAGACAAAATTCAGGGACAAATCTTTGTTTTGGGAAGCAAAAGCTGCTATTTCATAACAATAGAAAATGCAAGTATATTTGGTGCCCTATCAATTTCAGAAAGCTCTCGAATGCAGTTTATTCATGATGGTCTTAGGAAGCTGGCTAGAATGATTAGCCCCATTTGAAAGATATGAACACTAAGAACTGGAGAGATGAAGTGACTGGGAAGGGTCACATCTGGGATAGATCTCTGCAGTAGCTTCAAGGACAGGGCTCTTTGATTGTATTTTCCAGGCCCACTGTGATGTGTAAACAGGTGAATGAATGTGGTCGTTTTCTTGCTGGCCAACTGACCTCTTCTTTACCAGGTCATGAGTCTGTGCTGTGCTTCTCCAAGCTTATGTTCAAATTTCTGATTACAAAGTCTTGAGAGTTTTGTTGAGGAAGGAGCCTGAAGCCTGCGGGTAGTGCATATAGAGATGCCTATCTAATTAGGTGAGAGGCTGTGAGGGAAGTAGGGAAAAGGGCAGGCAGTGTGATGAAATTTCTCAGAGGGAAAACAATGAACACTGACATTGTGATGTGTTCGTGTCTATGAAAAACATCTAAGAAGCCCGTGTAGCAGAGTATCTGGCATTTCAAATGGGAAAAAACAGTGAGGCAGGATACTCGTGTGAGAAAAACATGAAAAAAAAAGTGGTCACCTATGATTTCTCACGCACAAACCCTGGACATCACATGTTATCTTGCCAGCGGCGTTTATTGTCAAGTCTTCAATTTCACAAACATGTAAACAGCTTCCAAAGTAACGACATTCTTATTTTGATTCTTTAACAAATGCTGGGGAATAAAAATATTTGATTGCACAAGAGTTGCTTTTTGTCGTTATGTAGCGACAGAGACAGAGGTGGGGTTGGGAGGTGGCTGTACCCTGCGAAGAGGATGATGAGGGTGGGTGTGGAAAATGAGGCGATGCACTGCGCCTGCTATGGTGGGGCTGGGTTGTAGAGAAGACCAGCTGTACTCTAACTAAAAGACAATCACTCTAACTAAGCGCCCTATCCAAATTCCCAGGTCAGTGACGGATGACAACTTCTCCTGGAGTTGGCGCTTCTTAGCAGTGTCTCCCTGTGATGGGACAGCAAAGAGAGGTGGGCCACAGTGACTGGGTCTCATCGGGAACTCTTCCCTTGAAGACTGAGTCCTGTCCCTTGCAATGGTTACCTTTGGAGGGTTACCGCCTTGAGAGTCCCTACGTGCATTCCCAGGACACAGGATCACCGAGACGAACCTTGACTTTAGGGATTATGAACTCACACACTCAAATTATAGATTATAGATATAGAAAAAGTAAAGATGAAAGCTGTGAAGACAGAACATTGTAAAGTCGATGACGGCCAAGGTAGTTAGGAAAAAGGTACTGCCTTATCCTTTGATCTCCCTTTTGACCCATTTTAAAGCTATTTCGATTTTTAATATTTTCTGGGTTTTGATTGAGATTTTTTCTGTTTTGTTCTCACTGCTATAGTCCTTTGTTCGCTGCTCGTTTGTGTTGTGCGTGATTGTCTGTATATGACATTTCTAGAGACAGTAACTGGATTGATCATTATCTAGGGGCATGGCGCGGTGGGGGGGGGGGTCCAAGGAAAGTTGGCAGCTAACAACAAGAAATCTGAGAAAGGAGAAAACGTTCTGAACTTGCTTGTGGTGATGATTGCACAACTCTTCTTCATGCGATTGAATGATTAAACTGTATGAGATGTGAATTATATGCCAATAAAAGTCTGTTGTGTTTCAAGAGCCAGGGCCTCTTTTTCGGGACTGGCCTGGTGTTGAGTAACAACTACTGGGTGTTGCCCAGTGTTGAGCAAGGGAAGGACGAGAGAACTAAAGGAAAGAGAAGGTAGTGCTATAAATGAAGGGAGGGAAGAGAGCCAGGAAACTTAGAGAGCCATCGGCCGTCTTTGTGAACACTGTAAGATCCAATAGAGGAGCCCAGGTTGCATAATGGTCACCCTTCGGGCTGCGAACCCTCCAGGGCATCATTTGGCAACTACCAGCTGCTCTGTGGGAGAAAGTGAGGATTTGTACCCCAGTCAAGTTCAAAGTCTCAAAAACCTACCCGGGGCAGTTCTACCCTGTCCTGGAAAGTCACCATGAGTAAGAATTGCCTGGACAGCAGTGAGTTTTGGTTTGAATTTTACATAAATGCAAAACAGGCAGCTTTGAAAAGTTCAGACAGCTCCCCTGAACTATGCCACCTACTGAAAGTGCTGGGAAATGAATATGATAGAGAGATGAGCAGCAGAACAGTGTGTGTAGGGGAAATCCTGTGCAAGGTGAGTGTCAAAAGTCAATTAATTCCGTGATTTTCAAACCTGTTGTTGCACATTACAACCACTGAGGATTGCGGGGGGCGGGGGGGGGGCTAAAAACCATGTGTCTGGTGCCAGCTGTCTGAAAAGGTGCCCGATTACCTATATGAGTTAAACAGACGTAACCAAAGCTATGGGAGTCCCCACTTGGTGGCAACCAAGGTGCCAGTCCTTTTTGCTGAGAGCCTTTCTCTTTTTTGCTTCCCCTCTACTTTACCAAGCACGACGTCCTTCTCTAGGGACTGCTTTCTTCTGACAACATGCCCACAATATATACTTAATATAAGAATTGTGTGTGTGTGCATGCGTACATTGGGAATCCAAAAGAATTTTTAATAATGAAAAAGTCTTAGCATGATTCAAGTTGGAAAGAGGTCTATATACAGCCATGTGTGAGTTAACATCCGTGATGAGTTCTGTGAAAATGGACACTGTGTCAGAGTAAACCAGCCTCTGACAATTGAGGGGTTTGGAGGCACAATTCTATAGCCACAATATATAAAAATCATAGTGAAGTCATAGATGCTAAGAGACACAGGAGAGAAAGTAAAATAAAGGAGTCAGACACATTTTATGGTTGCATTCTCATCTCTGTGATGGCCATGATCTCAGCAGCCAGGTCCATGAAGAGAGAGAGGCGAGAGAGAATGTATTTCTTTCTTTCCTTTTTTTTTTTTTTGAGAGAATGTATTTCTAATCATGGCTTATATACACTTAGGGGCTATGCAGTCCCCCTGATAACAAGTAACCACATCATAGCAGGAAGGGGCTGTCCAATAGGTTTACACGTGACAGGAAGGAGATGAGCTAGGGTTGTATACAATAGGAAGTGGAGAGACTAGGTGTACACATGTGACAAGATGTGCGGAACCTCGATTCAAGATGGCAGCCTAATCCGGAAACAATGCTAGGGAGGTATGTTCCATGGGTGAGGTAAGTTCTGGGGAGTGCTGAAGACAGGTGCATTGAAGTTTGGGTGCTATGAAGTTTAGCAGACCATCCGTCTTTTTGAGAGGCTGGAACAGAGGGTGCCTGGACCTGGACTCAGCCCAAACAGTTACATGCAAACTACATTGTGACAGCATGCACAAAAAAGCCAACGTCAGTGTGAAGGTTGAGATAGCTTCTTGTTCACCACATCAGAAATTCTCAGTTTTTGAAAGAGCACAAAGAAGAGCATCTTCCACAACAAATCTACTTCTATACTTAGACTCGATAATCAAAAAGCTGGAAAACCCTGTTGCACAAAGATATATTGTTGAAAATGGAAGAAGAAGGTGCAACACAATCTCAGACAGAACAGGATATGTTTGCAAACACTTGATCCAGAATTTTGTAACAGGCACTGTAGAGAAATCAGTTCTCGCTGTATTGCCATTTATCAATTCAATGAACTCTTGTGCTGTCTCAGGAACATCTTCAACTTTGACTGTGAATGGGCTTCTGGCAAGTACAAATGGGGTGTTAGGTAGATTTCGAAAGTATGATGAAATTTCATCAGGAAGCAAATGCAAGTGTTCTTGCACCTAAATTATCATTCTTATTCTTTTGTCTGGTTCAAGGTCGTGCTCCTCAAAGAAAGCAGATAAGGAAGGCAGCATGTAAATTTTATTTTCATCCCCCCCTTTGCCAAAGCTGAAGTTTCAATTGGAATGATTGGATCTTTACAGAAAAATTGAGATATGTTGCATTTGGTTCTTGCAATTATAAATTTAATTCATTCAAAATGGCAAAGATGGGGCTGAGCCCCGGTGGCATAGTGGTTGTGCGTGGGACTATGGCCCACTGGGATGGAGGTTGGATTCCAGCAGCGGCTCCACAGGAGCAAAGGCTGGGCCTCCTACTCCCACCACCAGAGGGCAGTGATGCCCAAAAACCAAAAACAAAATGGCAAAGATGTCAACCCTGTAAGCTATTTTCTGCAGTTCACTTTTATCACTGCAAAGTGCTTTGAACTGCGATCTTGTTTTCTGACTAAAAAATGTTTTGAGTTTATTAAGAAGCTCAAAAACACATTTTAAAACTTTTCTTCTCGACAACCATCTCACTTCAGCATGGAATAGCAGAGCATCAATCGACGCATCCAACTCATTGCTTGGTTGTGAAAACAGTTGACTACCTAAAGAGCTCGCCTTTACAAAATTGACAAAACTTATGATGCTTTTCATTACTTCTTGTAACTCTTTTTTACCCCCACATCACTGCCATGGTGGGAGTAAGAAGCCCAGCCTTGCTCCTGGACAGCTGCTGCTGGATTTGAACTGTCAACCCTGTGGGCCACAGTCCCTCACACAACCACTGGGCCACCAGGGCTTAGCTACTTCTTGTAACTCTTGTGGCAGCATCTTTGTTACTGATATTTGTCAATGAATCATACAGTGAGTTCTGATGACATTTGGTGATTCATTCAGTACCAAACGTTGAAATCCAGATCAGCATTCTAGCATAGCTGGAACACCATCTGTGTAAACACCACAAACCTTTCCAAAGAGATCTTATGCTCTTTCAGAAATGAATCAACTGTGTCAAATACTGTGTCACATGCAGTAGTTGTCGTTTCAAGAGGTTTGCAAAAAAGAAACTCATCTTTAAAGTCACCATCTTTAATATACCTCAAGTAAACCAGTAACTGTGAATAGTTTGAAACATCTATAGATACTGGGAGTGGAGCAGATTTAATTTCCTGGATTGCCTGATCAAAAATATCAGCAGATATACCATCTATTCTGTGGACAGTGTCACTAGATAAGGAAATTGCACTCAGATTTGTAACAAATTCATCTCTGATCATAACTAAACAATTTCTTTAGCCTCTGACAACAGTGAATCCTCAGCAATGGTATGAGGTTTCATAGCTCTGGTGATTCTGAGTGACCAAATATGAAGCTTCAATGGCTACTACATTTTGTTTGTTGTACTTGCTACCAGTGTCAAGTCTGGCTTTCTTGAGTCCATCAGTTTTGCTCCTAAAGTGGTTGGCATCCTTGCTGGCAAAGCTCGGATGCTTGCTACCAAAATGGCTTTAATCTTTTTTTATTTCATAGATTCGGCTGATAGACCTTCATAACAAATAGCCAATTGCAGTTTTTCAATTCCTGCTGTAATTATTGAGACAGAGCCATACTGTAAAAAATCCTCACTATATTTTCGTTTCTTAACATTCTTCTATACATGATCCATTTCCACGGGATGGTTTGCTAATGAAAAAAATATACAACAATATCTTTAATAATATAAAAGTTGATACATGGCATAGTTCAGTCAATACAGTTCATTAAAGTTTCCTATGATTTACCATTCTCTGTGCTCTTTTTACACACCTGTTACCAACACAAGTGGGTAGTATTCACATCAACCACAGCTAAATATAAAAAGACTGATCAGCATCCAGATTAAGTTCCCATGGACAGAATATATATATATATATATATATATATAATATATGTAGTTGATGATTTTACATTTACCCAGTGATTGTAATTCACGAAGTGTCTTTTAACCTTCAATGCCACTGCTTTCAGCACAGCAGCTGCTCTTAACACAGTAGGTGCTTTCAACACAGAAGTTGCTCTCTGCATAGTAGCTGCTCTCTATACATGTATGACTGGTCCACATAAGTACATTATGGCTCCAGCCTTGTCACATACACCTGTATTTGTATGGGGTGTATATTATGAGGTTGGCGTGATGATGTTATCAAGCTGGATACTCATATGTGGGCATATTTGCACAAGGGTGGACCTTTCAGAAGACGGATAGAGGAGCCATGTCTCAGTTCCTAAGATCATTGGAAATATGTGTTTTCCAAGGTCTTAAGTGACCCCTGTGAAGAGTCGTTAAGTCCCCAAAGGGGTCACGACCAACAGGTTGAGAACCGCTAAGGTAGACAAGCTTTAGCCTGCCCTGAATGGACTTTATGATGCACATGTCTAGCTCTGTTTGTTAATTTTTTGCCAATTTAATGTTTTCTTACATGTATACTTCAGTTACACGGTTTATGTTAGCCAACCAAATCTCTTCTCAATTTTTCATCACTACTAACAGATGTGAAAACAATGTTTTTGAATAAGAAATAATACCTTTATTTTGTTGTCCAAAATATATTCACATTATAAAAACAAACAAACAAATCTCAAGGATGCAAATACATCTTTTTAAAAAAAAGGTTACTTCATGTCAGGGGTGCCAGCCTCTAGCATATCTTTATGGGTCTGGTAAGCCCAATTGTATGGCAATAATAAGTAAAAAAGCCATGCAAAATATGAGATAGAAATAATGGAGTCAGAGACATTTTATGGATGCATGCTTATCTCAGCCCTACTTGCTGGTCCATGTGGAAAGAGAAAGAGGCTTATTGCTAATCAAGACTTTTAAATCTTTGCGGGATGTCCAAGCCTCCTAATTATAGGTAAGTTCATACATCACAGGAAAGGGTTGTGCCATAGGTAATATAGTAATGGAAGGGGGATGGACCTAGAGGTGCACATGCTATAGGAAGAGGGATAGGGTGATATGTGATAAAAGGGGCAGAGCCTAGATTCAGGATGGCAGCCTAACTTTGGATGTCACCTGTGGTGGTCACGTGCTCATGTTAATTTTGTGATTGAGATGTAGGAGTGGAGTCTTGCCTGTTAATCTGGAGATAGCCATGGAGTAGCCAATGAGGCCTCCGTGTGGGTGTGGCTGTCTCTTGAGACTTCTGGGAAATCTTATGATATTTCCCTCTTGAAGATGAGAAGCTATCTCCCCAGGTGTTGGGAGTTAGTCTCAGAGACAATGAAGCTGGAGCTGGACAGGAGCTGGAGGAGAAGCCACACGGCCTTACTCTGATGGAACCAGACCTCTGAAGCTGGAGAAGCCACGTGGAGACCCCTGCCAGTGCTGAGTTGCTTCTACTACCACTGGATGTTATTGATGGACCTTGAGCTCTGGAAGCGAGGAGCCCTGGGGAGACCCCTGCCAGTGCTGGGACTCTGCACCCACTGACCTGTGACTTGGTGAGTCAGAAGGAGACATTATAGACCGGTATCAGACATATGAGCTAATATCGGACTTGTGACTTTGTACTGGACTGGTTTGGGATGCTTTCCAAATGTCCTATTCCTCTTATATATAAACCGTACCCTTATATCCATATGAGCATTTATGGATTTGTTTCTCTAGTCTTCCTGGACTATCATATCATCAAACAGGTTTGACTTGTTCTCTGGCTCTTCATAGAGAGCATTCACAGTAGGCTGTGAACCCCACCTCCTGGGATCAGATGGACAGCTGAAAGCATTCAGGGAGAAGTAATCTATTATAAGTAACAGCTGGGAGTGGGCCCCACCAGACAGCAGTCTGACTGGCCAGAAGCACCTGATCTCTCACCATGGGCTGGCAAGTAAGCTCTAATGTTCAGTAAAACTTTGGAGGAGACAGCGTTGTGAGAAAGTCTTATATTGATCCCACAACTCCCCCTTTAGTTTTATTTATAAAATTTAAAAGTGCCACAGGGCCGAAGTGGTTATTTTCTGTACATTGCAAACTGTGAAGGCAAATATAAACCAAATTAATATAGACAAAAATCCAGGCTTATGGTAAACATTTTTAATTCAGGTCCAGGGGATAAAGTCCCCCATGCCCATCTGCTATAGAAGGAGGGTATGAAAGGAGTTGAATTCCATGGTGAGAAGAAAATAAGCCAATAGGAAGGTCTAATTCTATAGGGAGATCAAATGAATTAATTGCCTACCTTAAGGGAGCATAGCATTAAGGGGAGAAACTGTGGAAAAGTCAAATTATCACAGGAAAATGTACTCAGACTATATCTCCAACCACCAGAGCAGCAGTTTTCCTACCATGGAACGCCGGTCTTCCAGATTTTCTCTGTCCCAGTCAGAGAATAGTTCCCAGTTATATTTCTCTCCATGTTATTTTTCCACATTTCTCACTTCTGTATTACATTTAAGATTTAAGAGTGTCACAGAGGCAACATGGTCTCTCTTCATATCTCTTGGCTTCCTAGAGAAGTGACTGTGAGCTTCACAAATATGATGATGAACAATATAGTCACACTGGAACTGAGGCTGTACAGAATACTTTGTGCCCCAACTCTTGGGATCTAACCCTCCCCTGCCAATCACCAATTGTGTATTCATATCATAGTCAGGAGACAAGCTGCCTTGGAATGTATCAAAAATATCCTCATTTTCCAGCTGACGAACAGCTAGCGTAATGCTTCCCTTAATCCCTTGCAAATGCTTTCGAATCTAACCCCAATCATGCAATGTGTTCAACATCTAATGAAATGTTTCCTTGAGACCATTTTAAATGCTTCCTAAGCAAATTCCAATCACGCATGCTATGTGATATAGGTAAGGGGCTACACAGAAGTCAGATCCATTACAATCACATTTGAGCATTAATTGATAAGTTCAAGATCTTGATCGTTTAGCAAACGACCAGTTTGTAGTAATAGTCCAGTCACTTTTGTATAAAATTGTGGCAGTCATGTGCTTATGTTACTTTTATGATTGAAATGTAGGGGTGGAGTCTAGCCTGTTAATCTGGAGATAGCCATTGAGTAGCCAAGGAGGCCTTTATGTGGGCATGGTTTTGTCCTGAGACTTCTGGGAAATCTCGCGATATTTCCCTCATGAAGATGAGAAGCTATCTTCCCCAGTTGTTGGGAGTTAGTCTCAGAGACGATGAACCACGGAAAGGACAAGCATGTGTGAGAAGCTAGAAGAGCCATCGGAGAGACCACACAGCCTTGCCCTGATGGACCAGACCTCTGAAGCTGGAGTGGCATGCTATTGATGGACCCTGAGCCCTGGAAGTGAGGATCCATGGGGAGACTCCTGCCAGCGCCAGGACTCTGCACTCACTGACCTGTGACTTCATGAGTCGGATGGAGACTTCATAGACTGATACCGGGAGTATGGGTTAATATCGGACTTATGACTTTGCACTGGATTGAATTGAGGTGCTTTCTCAGTGTCCTGTTTCTCTTATATATAAACCTTTTCCTTATATCCATATGCGTGTCTATGAAATTTGTACCTCTAGTTTACCCAGACTCACACAAAAAATGTTCAGATTTGATGGATTCTTGTAGCCTTCCCCCAGTGACGGAGGCGGGTAGTGGTAATAGCTGTAAGTCCAATTATAGCTGCTATTAACATTCCCACAAATTGGCATGGTCTGGGACAGCACTTGTAACATGAAGGGCGATTCTGGACTGCTCTCCCATCTGGGCTTCATCTCGACCAGGATCCACCCCTATCCTGATCTTTAGGACGAGAACACTGTCTTAGAAAGGTTTATAAGTGGAGCACGACTCATGCAAGTGGACGGTTCACAATTGTGGCAAGTGGCACTGTGAGCAGTTTCATTTATGATGATGTTTTCCACCGCAAACACATAAGGCAGCTTAACACAGGATAGTCTCATTCTTATGAAGAGAATCTGTTTAGCCAGATTGACTGGTGCCAGTAAAGCTTCCTGTGTAGCCTGTTAAAGGCTTGGTGGCAAGTGGTGATTTCCACATTTCCTCTGTTCAGGTCCTGTCACAGGCTTCAGTAACCTGGGGCAGGGAGGTGCCAGGCCTCCTTCATGCCAGGCCATCAACTTTGACCTGGGAGCAGCAATGCCATTAGGGGTCACTGCCACTCACAACTATTGACGTAATCACGTGAGGTGACGTTCGATTTCTCTGAGCAGATAGTTAGAAATTTTCCATGGGGGCCCCAATCAATAATAGTTACAGTGTCATCTTTTAACAGCTTTCCAGGTGATCCCTGACATTTGAGTCTGTCAGCTACAACCTGCCGGTGACTCATAATTTTACAGGTTTCTGTATCTCCTCTCTCTTCCATAGTAGTGGAGTTTTCATATTCCACAAAGGCTTCACCGATGCTCATGTAGAAGTCATAGCTGGTTTCATTCAAGACTAGCCAGTTATTTCATGGCTGAGAGTGAATGGCTAAGCAGCTGGGGCTGGTGTCCCCACGTAAAGGCAGAGTTTCGAAACCCGGGGTGAAATTAAAGTTTTGGCCTTCCTCATTGGGGCATCTGGTGGTTCCTTCTACTCTCAGATCACAGGACCAGCCTCTCTCCTTTTTTGGTGGCCTTGCTGGCTGAAGAGAAATCCATTGATAGCCTTTGCCTGTGAAAACATAAGCACATAGCCCCTCTTTTCAGGGTATCAGCAACCTGGAAACAGAAATATGGTTAAGCTCCATCTCTTCTGTGTCCCTCTTCTTTCTCCAAGCGTGGTTGCATCCTTCTAAGAAGAGTCCATTAGCTTTGTTCAGCAAAAACATAAATGTATAGTCCTTTCTTCAGGTGACGATTGGACCTGGGCCCCAAACATGAATTCTGACTTCCTGGGACTTCTTAGGATCAGCTTTCTTGTAGAAGTGAAAATGTGTTTATCTGCCCTAATTTTGTTACAAACTTTTAGTAAGGAGAAACATTTTTCTGGTTAAAATGATTAAATGCAATTTGTCACACACACTATTTCTCTTCTCTCCCTTCTTTATTAATAATGTAGATTTCAGAACATGATAACCAATGTCAGGGAACTTGTCTGATTCCAAACCAGTGAAACTTGTTAGGTAGCCTTCAGTGTTATGTAAATTTTGGCTCCCAGCTCTCAGAGAATCAAGAGAGCTAACCAATTGCACCAACTTCTTACCAAGCACAGGATGATTTGAAACACAGAACAAACGCTTACTAAATTTGCTCAGCTATAGAAGTACGTTACTTATCAAGCAGACATTTCTTTCTCCAAGTTTACCAATAAATCTATAGGTTCGATTCAGCTGTATTGCCCATCAAAGTAAAGTTTTTTACTTTGTAGGCTTTTACAATCTTGCGACACTCGGCTTTGATTGGATTCACATATTCCTCTTCATGCTGGATTTAGGGGAAGTTAGTGGGAGGGTCTTAGCCCCTCCTGAATGCTGTAAGAAAATGACCTCATATCCAGGTCTTAGAAACCTTTTTCCTTCAGTTTCTAGATCCATGTGGGGGCGCTGAAGTCTCCCCACAATGAAACTCCAAAAGACTCTTTGATTGAGAGTGTCCAGCCTTCTCAACTATTCTTTTCTGAAAAGTATAATTTTGGGGAAGGGGCATCACTGCCCTCTGGTGGTGGGAGTAGGAGGCCCAGCCTTTGCTCCTGTGGAGCTGGAATTGAACTTCCATCCCAGTGGGCCACAGTCCCGACACAACCACTACGCCACCGGGACTCAGCCCCAAGTATAATTTTATTATTCTAGAAATACAAGACAACAAAAATTGGCTTAAGCAATATTCCTTTATAAACCATAGTATCTCAGACTTAATCACTGTCTTAATTTTCTTATTATACTCCTGATTAATAATTCCAACAGCAATCTGAGCACTTTGAGAATTTAGGATAAACCTTCCTAATAAAAATCCTATAGTTTTTTAGGTAGCGTACCCCAATTACCACTCTTAATAATTACCAATTTAATCACAGCTTTTAGCTTTTCCTCACAACTCTAATCAAACCCAATATTAATCTGAATTCCTTGAGTATTTAGGTTAAAACTTCCTGATAGGGGATGTACATTGGTATGGATAGGAGGCAGAAACATGGGGAATTCAGGACAAAAGTTCCCTTCAGGACCAGTGGTGAGAGACTGAGGATCAGGGAAGCAGACGCCAAGGACTAAGGCTGAGGGCAGGAGCCATTGATCTGAGAGACTGAGGTCCAAAGAGAGACTTCTCTCTGGCTGTGAATGAGAAGAGGTTTTCTTGACCAAAGAACTGCATCCTGAATATTTCTGATATTACATATTAATATCAAATAAATATTAAGGTATAGTCTATTAGCTCCCCCCATATGCCCTCAGTCATGAATATTGTCTGAGCAGTTATAGCAGTGAATTATTGAATTCAGCAGAGAAGTATTGTGGGAGAGACAGTTGGTGTGAGAACTGATAGAAAGGTTGGAGAGTGGAGACTTTTGAACCTCTGCCTCATCAGAATTGCCATTGGGTTGATGTTGGTTTGATTCTCTTTCATGTTCATGAAGTCAGAGGAGATCAAATACTGCACCCACAGCATTTTTACAGAACCCCCGGCTCTTTTATTATGATGATTAATGTATGTTTCAACTTTAGAGAATATCTTCTTGGAACTCTCGTTGAGAATATAACTCATTTAAGCCCAGAAAGATTCATTTTTCTGCTCTTTCTATTCTCCCTGTTCACCTTATTTTCTTGAGCAATTCTTTTCAGAATATTTATCTGCACTTTTTCCCTTATACATATATGAGCCCTTAACTTTTGCATTAACTATGCTCAAGTCTTCCCAAAAAATCTATGCCAAGAAACTTGGAAGACACATTTCATGGTAGCATGCTCACCTGGCCAATCAGCTGGAGGAGATCCATGTGTGAGCCTATACCAAAGAAAGGTGATCCAGCAGGATGTGAAAATTATCAAATAGAGTAATTCATACCATGTGCAAGTAAAATTTTGCTGAGAATAATTAAAAGTAAAAAACACTTGAAGCTATATACTAACCAGCAACAGCTTAGATATTCAAGCCAGATTTAGAAGATGTGAAATGATACATATTGACTGACAGCAGAGAACACCAGAAAAATGCTTACCTGTGTTTTATTGATTATGCAAAGGAATTTCACTGTGTGGATCATGACAAATTATATATAACACTGTAAAGCATTTGAGCTTCAGAATACTTAATTGTGCTCACATAGAATCTGTACATAGCCCTGTACAGAAGAGCAGGGTTTGAAATTAGGAAAAGTGTGTGTCAGGGATATACCCTCATGATACTTATTTGATCTGTATATGCTGAGCAAGATGCTGGACTATACGAGTATGAATGAGGAGAACATTGAGATTGGAGAATGATACAATTTTGTTTGGCTTAAAGAAAACATGAAGGACTATTGATGAAGATTAAGTACAATTACCTTCAATATGAATGACACTTCAAGATAAAACGCAAATCCTCAACATTTATCTATGTTGAGGTCATGGTAAATGGAGAGCCTATGGAGGTTGACAAGGAGTTTAGTTTATCTGGATCCACAGTCAATGTCCATGGAGGCGGCAGTTAAACAAATCAAATGATGGGTTCCCTTGGAAATCTACTCAAAGTATCTCTTTAGTGTGATAAAAACCAGGTCTATCACTCTGAAAATGAATGTGAGTCTAACCAAAGCCATGGTATTTCCAGTTGCCTCAAATATATATATATTTATGAGAACTAGACAATGCCTTTAAACTATGGTGTTGGGTCTGAATACTAAATATGCTATCAACTGCCAGAAATCTAGAATACCTGTTGGAAGTGAGGACTGTGAGACTTTGTCTCAAGTTCTTTGGGTACGTTACCAGGAGGTATTAGTTCCTAGAGTAGGAGGTTATACCCAATAAAAGTCAGTGACACAGAAAAAGACTCTCAAAGAGATTGACTGACACAATGGCTCCAACATCAGAAAAGGTGTGCGGGAGGCACAGGAGCAGTGTATTTCATGCTGTTGTACGCCGGGTCTCCGAGCTGCAGCCAAGTGGAGGGCACCTTAACCACACGACGGCCTGCAGAGGCATTGTCAAGACTCTGTTCTAATTTATATGTAGAAAGCAACGGTGTCATCATGAAGAAGCATGTATCGTCAATAGCTTGCACACGTTCCTTAGTCTAGTCCAGTCCTCTTTCCAGTCTCTGTGCCACTTTGCCCTTTCAACCAGTTGTTTCCAAAGTAAAAGTAAAATACGCTAACCTGTGCGCATGTTTGTAGCACTGGGAGCGTCATGATTTGACCTTTCGGTGACAATTATCTTTTAACAGCTTGGCAGGCTCCAGTAAATTGTCAGCTAGCTTCCCCAGCCAGAGTCAGCTAATCTGTGTTACAGGAAAAAGCGCCTCAAGGATGATGTCAGCCCAGGCATGTCTTTTATTGATTCCCAGGAGGGAATCCAAACTGGCAAGATCATTTGGCCTGCTCTTTGATCTCATTTTTGCTTTGCTCCCTGCTTCTGCTTCTGGTTTGTTTGCTGCTGAGAAGTTGTTTCTCACTGGAAGCTTGTCTTACGGTGTGATCATTTAATAAACTCTGTAAATACATCGAGCCTTGGTTGTGGTGTCAGGCAAGTATGGGGCTGATAACTGCAAGGTTGGTGGTTCAAACCCATGAGAAGCTCTGTGGGGAAAAAAATGAAGTTGCCTCTATCTGCAAAGATTTCCAGCTTCAGAAACTCTTTAAACTGTCACTTTGCATCAAAATGGACACATCACAGTGGATCGCCTTGTCTTGTTTTGGTAAATGAGTTAATATTTTATAGAAATATTTTATTTTGAGGTGAGAGGTGAGAGAGGACTTGCTTTATTGGTCTTGTATGTTCGGCTCTTTGTTCTTTTGACAAGCAAGAGGGCAGCTCTGACGTGGGCAACTGAATTTTGTAATTGTGTTTAATCTTGACTCAGGGATAAAATTGTCAGACTGAAATTAGTAGCTTCCTTTAATCTGTGTAGCTGTGTTTCAGCATGTCTATGTAGCTGTATTTCAGGGATACTTTTACTTTGCATTATGTGGAAGATATATTTTTCTACGTCTGGTTGGTATTAATAAGTTGGATTATACATTCTAGCCAATTAAAGGAGATCTATTTTGATTGCCTCACAGAGATAAAGGATTATAAAAATAGAATAACATCTAAGTTCCCATATAGTAAAAAATATTGAATTCTAGTACAGTCAAAACATTAGATTTATAAAGTGTTCTTACAGAAACTAACTCAGAAATGTCCTAAGAATTCAAAATTATGTAATTAGGGTACAACTTTGAAAAATGAGACAATTTTAATAATTTAAGTAAGTTTTCACTGACTTATCAGTCTTTAAGTATTGTGTGGAGACTCTAATTCTACATTGGTGCATCTTTCTTAAGCTTATAGTTTTATGAATCAGGTTAGCTAATATTTCCAATACTCATTTCCCTTAAGTTGATTAATCTATTTTTCAGCAATTTATTTCAATAATTATTGTGTTTTATGTCACTGAGAAATTCATTTCCAAGATTTTTAGGGAACTGGAAATCTTGGCCTGATGCTGAGTTAAATGATTTCTTTTCCTTGGATGTCCATGTCAGTTTTAAGGAAGATAGAATAGAGATACATTGGCTATTGAGCGTACTTTTAAGTTTATATACTTAACTTTTAAGTTTATGTGCTATAGGATTTTGTACTTTGGGCTTTACTACTGGATATGTCCCCTTTTGCCAACTTGAGACTGTGTATAAAGAAGCATAAGTATAAGAAACCATGTGGTGTTCTCATAACGCGCTAGACGGCAAAAATGCTGGTGTTTAATATCCAAGTCTGTCCACTCCTTAAAAATCATTTAATTGGGGGCTCGGACAACTCATCACATCCATACATCCATACATCTCACTCCTCAGCTTTACCTGAGAAACAGGAGTTATTCTGGTTAAATTTATAATCATCATGCATTGGTGAGACAATCTTGAAGCAATCACAGAAACAATGGGACACTTACTTCTTCTGTGTCAAGTGAAACCTTAGTTTTGTCCTCAGGGATTGCTAATTTTAGGTCCCAAAACTCCCTTTTCATGAGCCATAGCTATTGATCAGAGGCCGTGGGGGTGCAGTGTTCAGGGCAGGATTTTTACCATCTATGTAGGAAAGCCAGGCTAAGCACTTAGATGCTAACTGAACTTGGATGCTAACTGGAAGGTTGGCGGTTCAAATTCACTAAGCGCATCCACCCAGGAGGGCTTGGTGATCTACTTCCAGAAAGACCGCAGCCAAGGAAGCCCCATGTGGTAGTTCTAATTTGCCACATGGAGTTGAAAATGGACTCCCTGCTACACAGCAGTGTGCATGAGACCTGCGTTCCATCCCTAACCAGAGCACCTCATGAACAGCCCCCATGTCTGTGGAGCCTTGTGTGTTCCTAGGAGGCAGAACAGGTTTCAGCAGAGCTTCCAGGCTAAGGCAGACTGGAAAGAAAGGCCTGATAATGGACTTCAGAAAAACCAGCCAATGGAAACCCAATTGATTGTGATGGTCTGATCTGCCCACAATCCTACAGATGCCACAGGACTGGGCGGTGCGCTGTCCCATTGTGCAGGAAGTCGATTTGAACTGGAGGCCAACTACACACCAGTGAACAATAATCGCTATGGATATTTACTACGTTGAAAATCTACCGGTGGCACAAGTGGTTGAGTGTGGGACTGTGGCCCGCGGGCTTGGCGGTTCAAATGCAGCGGCAGCTCTCAGGAGCAGCGCCAGGTGGCTCCCATGACCACCAGAGGCAGTGATGCCCAAAAACACACAAAAAAAAAAAGAAAAAAGAAAATCTAAACCAGGAATATTTAATTTGTGATGACTGCAGATTCCTTTGATGATACAATGAAAGCTTTTTATGTTAAAAACACCCTAGCCGTCTTATGAGATTAGTTCAAACCTTGAGGATCCATTAACATGTTCCTAAAGTAGAGCCTTGCTTTGCTCTAAGACATGAAAGCAATGAAATATGCTATTTACAAATGGATTTTATTTGCCTGGGTTGAAAAAGGAGAAAGTGTTTTGCAATCTTAGCCCAATGTGCTTAACTTCAGTGGGTTTGTTCCTAGTTGACTATTGATTGCTTTCAATTACAATGTGAAGGATTATTCTTCTCCACCCACCATGTGTCCCTGGTATAATCTGTCTAGATCTGCAAGGTTCTGTGTTTTATGCATAGCCTGTTCCCTCAGATTCAGAGCGTCCCTTTCATCTTTCTACTCCAACCAGGCCTGCAGCTGAGAAGGGGGTTATTTTGATGTGGGGATAAACAGGGATTGTGAGGAAGGATACCAAAGGTTGTTTTCTGATTTTATTTCACTTTTCTGCTTCCACCACCTTTGAACTGAAACACAGCATTCTTCTGTGTACACAACCATCTCTGCAACGATGGCCTTGGAATTTGTGGTGCACAACAGACTAGTAGGGGTGCTACCTAGGAGTTGTAGTTTCAGAGAAATACAATGGTCATGAACTTATCCAGGAAAAGATTGTTTTTGTAGCAAAGGATATATATGTGTGTGTGTATATATATACACATATGTGTACATATGTATACATGTGTATACATATATATGTATATATATTCATATTCAAGCTCATGGAGCATGCCAAGGAGCCTTTAAGTAAGACATTCAAGGAAGTAAAGGTCTCTATGGAAAAAAGAGAAATAAGCAAGGGACAGTGAGGGAAGAGGTGGGAAGGGCCAAGGGCCAACGGGTATGGAAATCATGTTGTCAAAATCTCATTCCTGGGTTTTCTCCCATCTCCAGGGTTTTCACCCCAAAAAACCTATAGTTCTTTCATTGATTAAGGATGGACATGCCTCACCTTTCCCAGAGAGAGGGAAGGAGGAGTACAGGGTACTATGGGGAAGGAAGAATAACGAGAATTATTGGTCTTGTTGTACCAATGCTGCGGTCTGGTGTCTCTAACCCTAAAAAGTCAAAGCATCAGGGACCTCATTTATTCTGAGAGAAGAATCTAATACAGCCAGCAGGGCAGAGAAGGAAGAGGCAAAGGGTGGCCGGGACTCAGACTTGCTCTACGGTCTGTACTTGCACAGGAAATGTTGTTGCTTGTTGCAGGCATTGTTCTTCCAAGTTAAGAAATCTGTAGGGAAATAAAAAGACATTTCACCCCATCCAGGCCTCCATTGCATTAGACAGCACTTTCTAGGTCTCTTGCATGAAAACCCGGATAAGTGAATCCCTCTGCCAACAGAAGAAAATAATTTCAATTGCACACAAGATAGTGGGAGCTCCTTTTAGGAAAGGTGTCTGGGAGAATTCACTGAAAAGCAAGGAGCTCCCTTGCCCCAGAAGGATTTACTTCAGAGGACAGCACTGAAGCTACAGCTCAGTGAGAGGGACATGTCTGATCAGAGAACATGGGAGCAAATGAAGGGGGGAGGGGGAAGGAGAATGGAGCACATGCTGACCCACTAAGCCTTGAGGATGATATCCTGGCTCAGAGCAGCCAATGCATAGAGAAGACCGTATGACCAGCCCTACTATGAGACACGACACCCCTCACTGACCCATAGCCCTACAGGGGACAACCCTGGAGACACAGTGTGGGAATTGCACCTGATCTAACTACACCCCATGGAGGAAAAACTCGAAAGGCATACAACAGAACAGCAAGGGGAGCAGAGCAAGGAAGCCCCGAGGGAATACCAAAAATAGACTTTTGGACCAGGCATGGCGCCCCATCAGACTCAACCAGAAAGCACTCCTAAAGGTCAACAAATAGACCTTGAACTATTTACAGGTTTTTCTGGTTGTGGTCATTGGTTTTGTGTTGTTGTTGCTTTGTTTTCTTTTGGGGCTGTTTTGCTTTGTCTTGTTATCTCCACAGTTCTATGTAGATAAGATAGGCTGGATAAAATATCTGAAGGAGAAGACAATAGACCAATTTCAGGAGGGACATGGAAGAGGAGGTGATGGGGGGAAAGAAGTGGTGTGAACAAACCCAAGGACCAGGGAACAGCAAGTGATCCAAAATTGGTGGTGAGGAGGGTGTAAGAGGCCTGGAAGGACTTGATCAAGGGCAATGTAACTGACAGGAATTACTGAAACCCAAATGAAGGCTGAGCATGATAGTGGGACAAGAGGAAAGTAAATGGAAATAGAGAAAAGAACCAGGAGGAAAAGGATATTTATAGAGGTATAAATGCAGGCATGTACATATGCAAATATATTCATATCTGATGATGGGGAAATATATCTATGTGCATATATTTATAGGTTTAGTATTAAGGTAACAGATGGACATTGGGCCTCCGCTCAAATACTCCCTTAATGCAAGAACACTTTGTTCTATTAACCTGGAATTCCATGATGCTCACCTTCCTGACATGATCACTGAAGACAAAGCAGGTGCATAAACAAATGTGGTAAAGAAAGCTAATGATGTCTAGCTATCAAAAGATATAGCATCTAAGGTCTATAAGTCTTGAAGATAAACAAACAGTTCTCTAGCTGAGAAGCAACAAAGTCCACATGGAAGAAGCATACCAGCCTGTGTGATTGTGAGATGTCAATGGGATTAGGTATCAGGCATCAAAGACCCAGAACAAAAAAAAAATCATATCATTGTGTATGAGGGTGAGAGCAGAGTGGTGACTCAAATCTGCAGTGTAGCAAAGATGAAACATACAACATTCTTCTAGTTCTCAAATACTTTCTCTCCCTCCCCCCACCCCCATTATCATGATCCCAATTCTACCATACAATTCCAGATAGACCAGAGAATGTACACTGGTACAGATAGAAACTGCAAACATGGGAAATCCAAGGCAAATGAACCCCTCAGGACAAGTGGTGAGAGTGGGGATACCAGGAGGTTGAAGGGAAGGTGGGATAGAAAGGGGAA
>PVJH01032735.1:0-22359 GCA_004026705.1 Nesogale talazaci | reverse complement strand
TGGAAAGAAGGTGGTACAGTGAGAGGATTCCCCGGCTAGACCAGAGGATGTACACTGGTACAGAGGGGAAACACAGGGACTCCAGGACAGATGATCCTTTCAATACCCGTGGTGAGAGTGATGACACTGGGAAGGTGGAGGGAAGGTGGGCTAGAAAAGGGGAACTGATTACAAAGATCTACATATAACCTCCTCCCTAGGGGATGGAAAACAGAGAAATGGGAGGAGACATCAGACAATGATAAAATAATATATGATAAAATAATAAGATACGATAAAACAATATGATAATAGTAATAATTCAGGCTGAGCCCCGGTGGCGTAGTGGTTGTGCGCGGGACGGCGGGGATGGAGGTTCAATTCCAGCAGCAGCTCCATAGGAGCAAAGGCTGGGCCTCCTACTCCCACCACCAGAGGGCAGTGATGCCCCCCCAAAAACAAAACAAACAACAATAATAATAATTCACAAATTATCAAGGGTTCATGAGGGAGGAGGAGGGAGGAGGAAAATGAGGAGCTGATACCCAGGGCTCAAGTGGAAAGCAAGTATTTTGAGAATAATGATGGTAACAAATGTACAAATGTGCTAGACACAATGGATGGATGGATTGTGATAAGAGTTGTATGAGCCCCCAATAAAATGATTTTTTTAAAATAAAGGGGGGGGGGATTGCTGCTAATGTCACGAAACACAATAGGTATAAGGCAGCAGTTCTCAACCTGTGTGTTGTGATCCTTTTGGGGGTCAAATGACCCTTCCACAGGGGTTGCCCAATTCCTAACAGTAGCAAAAGGACAGCTATGAAGTAGCAACGAAACTAATGCTATGGTTGAGGGTGTCACCACCACATGAGGAACTGTATCAAAAGGTTGTGGCATTAGGAAGGTTGAGAACCAGTGGTGTAAGGTGTTGGATGCCAAACGAATTTGCTCCATAAACTTTCACTGAAACCACAACAAAATGTTCACATTTTAAAAGAAGACAAGCCCTCCCTGTGGGGTGGAGTCATTAAAGGGAAAGTCCATTGGAGAACTTAAAAGAGCTAAATGAGAATTTTTCTGCTAGGTAGTAAATTAGAAATCAGTCCTGCCAGTCACCAAGCGTGATCTATATGATAGTCAACTTCCACTGAGTAACTTCTCCTTCCCTCACCTCTCCACTTTCCCTTTTGGTGTTTTGGGTTTTTTTTTGTTTTGTTTTATCTTTATATTTTTGGTGTTTTTGAGAGGCCTTACCACCTCTCTCATTGGATTTTTAAAGGAAGTTCATACTGAGATATAATTTCTCTACCTATATGTCTCTCTTTTAAAAGTATACAGTTCAATGATTTCTACTATCTTCATAGTGTTATACAGCTATCAGTACAATCAACTTTATAAAAATTCCATTACCCCCAAAAGAAAATCTCACGCCTCTTAGTTGTTCGTTCAATTCCACCCCCAACCCCCACAATCCTGGCCCTTAGGCAATCACTAATCATCCAATATAATATTCTGTTTGTATGGAACTGCATATTCTGGACATTTCATGCGACCATACTATATATAGTACTTTTTGACTGTCTTCTTTCATTTAGCACAGCTTTCAGGGGTTGCCTAGATGTAGCATATATTGAAATCGCTTTCTTTTTATAGATGAATTCTATTCATTGATGGGTATATTGCAGCTTATCTATTTACGAGTTATGAACATTTACACTGTTTATACTTTGTGCCTATTATGAATCACTCACTGACATTGGGTCAATTCTCATTCATAAGACTGAATAGACCAGTCCCTGTGAGTTTCTGAGACTGTTATTCTTCATGGGCATAGAAAGCCTCATCTTTCTCCCAAGGACTGGCTGGTGGTTTTGAACCACTGACCTTGGGGGTAGCAGCCCAACACTATGGTCCACTATGCAATCAAAATTCTCTGTGCATGTTTCTGTGTGCACATATGTTTTGATTTCTCAAAGACTAGAATTGCTCGATCAGATGGTAATTCTACACAGTTTGATAACTGCCAGGGTTTCCCCTTCTTTCATGAAAAATTATGGTGAAAAAATAAACAACCAAACCTATGCCAATTCAACAATTTCTACATATATAATTCAGTAACGTTGATTACACTCTTCAAGTTCTACCTATCCTTTCCCAAATACTTTGCCACCATTAACATAAATCCAATGCCCCCTAAACTCCCATAAAAGTCCTGGTGGTGTAGCTATAAAAACACTTGGCTCCTAACCCAAAGGCTGGCAGTCTGAACTCACCAGTCTTTTCACAGGAGCAAAATGTGATAGTTGGCTTCAGCAAAAATTCACAGCCTTGGAAACCACAAGGGGAAGTTCTATCTTGTCTTGTTAGCTTGTTGTGAGTTGAAATTGGTTTGATGGGGATTGGATTTTTTTTTTTTAATAAGAAGTGACTTGTGGTTTGTTTGCTTGTTTCTTGTTTTTGGCATCACTGCTCTCTGGTGGTGATAGTAGGAGGCCCAGCCTTTTGCTCCTGTGGAGCCACTGCTGGATTTGAACCTCCATCCCAGTGGGCGCAGTCCTGCGCACAATCACTATGCCACAGGGGCTCAGCCAAGAAGTGACTTTTTAAAAGTACCCTAATGTATAAGATCTTGGGCTTCTAGGGTGCTGCCCGACTCACTGGTAAAGTTCACAGGGTCCTGAGAGCACCAGAGGAATAGAGGAACACTGACTGCAGCCTTTCTTCAGTTTCTACACTTTCTGAATGTGTTCTGACCCTCTCACCCTCCAAAAATTTGGGAAATCTCTGCTCCTACCAGGCATATTGCCTGATTAATTGGGAAATTTTGTTTTATTTTTCCTTAGTTGGACTGAACCCATCCCTAGGGAGAAAAAAAAAAGAATTCTGTCACCCTAATGTACAACCATTAAAGTTATACATAAACAAATGTGATTTGCATATAATAGATGTATGTATTGATTGTGATGAGTTGTATGAGCCCCCAATAAAATGAATTTTTTAAAAAGATGAAGAAGTGGCTTTTTAAGTGGATACTGGTCATAATATTGTTCTCTTCCAAAGTACATTTGAAAGATTCTGTCCAACGATGAAGAGGCCAGGATGATCAGTATGACGTCTGCAGTTCCCTTTCAGTTTATGACTTCCCCACCTTGCTCACTACCCATATCAGTTTTAGTGTTTCAGTACATAAACTCGTTGCTCCCCTTTTTGAGAAATAGGCACTGATCTAAGATGTAAGTATTACCCATCTTGCTACACAGGTGTAACAAGAACTTTCTGAGGATTATATGAAGGAAACAGAGTCAAGTGTTGACCCAGCCACAGCTATACTTCTTGGGTCTGTTGGTCTGTCCATCCCTGTGGCAGATGGTGAGCGTCCATGCGTCCCTATTCCTGTCTGCTCTCAGAATTAACTCTGGGGATTACGCTATTCATGACAGTCCCTCTGTAGTGTGAAGTGTGAGAAGATGGGAAATCAATAGACAAAGTCAAGAAATTCTTCCTCATGCTCTTGTATTCACTACTCTCCCTAATTTCCCGGTTATTTCATAGCTAAATCTGGTCTTTCTCCCACCTGTACTGCTAGCAACCTTAGTGGGAAAAACAACTGATAGCTTTGGGTGGGTGGGGGGGGGTGCATCACTGCCCTCTGGTGGGAGTAGGAGGCTGACAACTGATATCTTAATAAATAGATACCCCCAACAAAACTGGTGGATTAGACGCTTTCCCAACATGATTGCTGAAGACAATGTGGGTCCATAAGCATTTGTGGTCAAGAAAGCTGATGGTGCCTGGCTATCAAAAGACATAGTGTCTGGGGTCTTAAAAGTTTGAAGATAAACAAGCAACCATCAGGTGAGAAGCAACAAAGTTCACATGGGAGAAGCACACCAGCCTGTATGATCACAAGGTGTCAAAGGGATCAGGTATCAGGGATGAAAGAACAAAAACCATATCATTGTAAATGAGGGGGAGTGCACAGTGAGGACCCAAAGTCCATCTGTAGGCAACTGAATGTTCCCTCACAGAAGGGTCACAAAGAGGAGAAGAGTCAGTCTAAGTGCAGTATAGCATTGACAAAACACACAATTTTCCTCTAGTTCTTTAATGCTTCCTCTCCTTCACTGTCATGATCCCAATTCTACCTTACAAATCTGGCTAGACCAGAGGAAGTATACTGGTACAGATAGGAACTGGAAACACAGGGACTCCAGAACAGAAGAACCCCTCAGGACCAGTGGTGAAAGTGATGATACTGAGAGGGTAAAGGGAGGGTGGGATAGAAAGGGGGATCTGATTACAAGGATCTACATATAACCCTCTCCCTGGGGGAGACAACAGAAAATTGGGTGAAGGGAGACGTCGGACAATGTAATATATGACTAAATAAAGTAATTTATAAATCATCACAGGTTCATGATGGGGGAGTGGGGAAGGAGTGGGAAAATGAGAAGCTGATACCAAGGGCTCAAGTAGAAAGCAAATGTTTTGATAATGATGATGGCAACAAATGTATAAATGTGCCTGACATGACGGATGGATGGATGGATGGGTGGATAGATGGATGGACAGACTGTCATAAGAGTTGTACAAGCCCCCTATAAAATGATTTTTTAAAAGTTTGTGGAGCAGAAACACATCATTGAATGGTAGCAGTGACTGTTTCTATTTAATAGTAGAAACTTCCCTTCCTGAGTTTAATTTCTGTGAAGGCTTAGGGTACGAAGAAGTCTGAGATGCTTCTGTAAAGCAACAAAGAATGCTTAATCCTCACTTACTGTGGGTCATGTGCAGTTGGAAATGCTTTTAAAACAATTACCACCGAGTCAATTCCAACTCATGGCTACCTGGAATTGACCCTACTACAGTCTCTTGCTGGTTTGTCTTATGGTGGTGGCTTGTGTGTTGCTGGGAGAAACTATGTCACTGGTATTTCAAATACTACAGTAACACACAACATGAACAGTTTTCAGCCGTTTCTAGACTATGAAGAAGGAATAGGCTATCTACTTCTGAGGAACTGACCAGTGAAAACCTTATGAATGGCATTGAAACAGTGCCAGATCTTGAGGAGAAGTAAAACATTGTCCACGATAGTGTCAGAAGAAGGTCCCCTAACTCAAAAGACACTAAAAATATGACTGAGGAAAAGTTGCCTTCTTAGAGTGGAGTTGACCATAGTAACATGGATGGAATAAACCTTTTGGAGTGAAGCCTTCAGAACCTTCATTTGCTGATGGGCCATGACTCAAAATGAGAAGAAACAGTTGTAGACATCAATTAATAATTCAATCTTGGAATATATGTGAGACAGACTAGCACTAGCCACTGTAGCACCATCTTGTTGACTGCTGGATGACCCACCTCCTTTTCCATCCCATCTTGGAAAATTCCACTAGTGACTGTATTTTAAATGTACTTTCATGTTCTCAAAATCAGAACACTGTTAATGATATTGTTCCTTTTGATGTTGTAACCAGGATATCACTAGTCTTATTTTATTAACCAGGATGCTATAATCAATGCTTTACCCTGTAACACTCACTAACTCACTAACTCAATAACATAACTTTTGTTTTCTGCTCTTGTCCATACTTGCTTAAGTCTTAGACAAATTATAAATGAGTTTTTGTCTTTAAACATGAACTTAAATGTCCACTTAGGGATGCAAAGAATCACTTTTAGATTATAGCAATCCAGTTATAACCAAATAAAGACTCTTCTAAATTATCAAGACATTACAGTCACTGTAATTATTTGAACTCACAACATTAGAAGTATGAATCTAAGAAAATTGAAAGTTGTAAAAAATTAAATAGAATGCATAAAGATCAACATTCTACGTAATTGTGAACTGAAATAGCCTGGTTTAAAAGCAGGGTGCCAGGAATGACAGTTTTAAGAAGAATGGCATTGCATTCATATTCCAAAAAAGGGCATTTTAATATCCATCATAAAGTAAAATGCTAATGGATAATATCTGTCTGTATATGAGGAAATCCTGTAAGCACAGCTATTATTCAAATTTATATACGAATCACTAAAGCTACTGATGGCAGAAACTGAAGAATTCTACCAATGTCTTAAGTCAAGAATTGATAAAAAATACAATAAAGATACATTGGTAATTATTGGTAATAGAAAACAAGATTTGGAACAGTATTTGGAAAATATGGACTTGGTAGAATATCGGTTCTCAACCTGAGTTACGACCTCTTTGGAGGTAAAAAGACCCTTTCACAGGGGTTTCCCAACTCATAATAGTAGCAAAATGACAGTTATGAAGTAGCAACAAAAATATTTTTTTGGTTGTGAAGTCATCACAACATGAGGAACTGTATTAAAGGGTAGTGGCATTAGGAAGGTTGAGAACCACTGCAGTTGGAGATAGAAATGAAGCTGGAGATTGCATAATAGAATCTTACAAGATTGACGACTTATGCATAGGCAATACTTTCTTCAACACAAAAGGTAACTATGTCCATGAGCTTCCCCAAATAGAATCTACAGAAATCAAACAGACTACATCTGTGAGGTCATCAATAAGAGATCATAAATAAACTCAATATGAGCACCTGAAATCAGGCCAGGGCTCACTGTTGAACAGATCATCAATAGCTCTTATGCAAGTTCAAGTTGAAGCTAAGAAAAATTAAAAATAAGTCCACTAAAGCAAAAATATGACTTTGAATCTATCCTGCTTGAATTTCAAGAACATCTGAAACACAGATTTGATACATTAAGCACCAATGACAGGAGATGGAATAAGCTGTGGGACAGCATCGAGAACATCACACGTGGAGAAAGAAAAAGGTTATGACAAAGACAAGAAAGAAAGAATATCAAAGTGGATGCCGGAAAAGACTCTGTAACTTGCTCTTATTCACAGAGCAAATGGAAGAAATAATGACCTCACAAGGCTAAAGAGAAAATTTCAAAGGGGACTTTGAGACGGCAAAGTGAAAGATTAGAATGAAATGTACAAAGATTCAGAGTTAGAAAGCCAAAAAGGAAGAACATGCTAGGTATATCTTCAACGGAAAGAACTGAAGGAAAAATCCAAGCCTCACATTTCAATATTGAACACTTCTGTGGGCAAAATATTGAACTACACAAGATGCATCAAAAGATAGAAAGTCAGGCTGAGCCCCGGTGGCGTAGTGGTTGTGCGCGGGACTGCGGCCCACTGGGACGGAGGTTCAATTCCAGCAGTGGGGCTGGGCCTCCTACTCCCACCACCGGAGAGCAGTGATGCCCACAAAACAAAAACAAAAACAAAAAACAAAGGAAAAAAAAGATAGAAAGTCGCTGTACAAAAAGAAACATCAAACAAGCTGGTTGACATCCCACCATTTCAGTAGGTAGTATATGAGCAAGAACCAACAGTACTGAAGGAAAAATTCCAAGCTGCACCAAAAACATCCGCCAAAAACAAGGCTCCAGGATTCAACGAAATACCATGGAAATGTTTCAATAAACTGATGAAGCCCTGGAAGCACTCACTTGTCTAAGCCAGAAAATTTGAAAGACAGCTACCTGGCCAACTGACGGGAAGAGATCCATCTTGGTGTCCATTCCAAGAAAGGTGACCCCCAAAGAGTTCTCAAACTATAGAGCAGCATCACTATTAGAACAGGCAAGTAAATTTTTGCTGAAGATCATCCAACCATGGCTGCAGCAGTACACTGACAGGGAGCTACCAGAGGTTCAGGCCGAATTCAGAAGAGAATAAGAAACAAGTGATATCATTGCGGATGTCAGATGAATCTTGGCTCAAAAATGAGAAAACCAGAAAGAGGTTTACTTGTGTTTTACTGGGGATGCCAACAAATTCAAGTGTGTGGATCTCAACACACCCTAGATAGCGCCTTGAGAAGAATGAGAAAAATTCCAGAAGACATGATTGTGCTCCTGTGGAGTTTGAACAAGCATCAAGAGGCTGTTTTGAGAATAAATCAGACAAGGTGTCCTTCAGGGTTGTATCCTCGCACCATTCTTAATCTACATGCTGAGTAAATCATCAATGAGCTGGATTGCATGAAGGAGGACGTGGCATCAAGATTGGAGGAAGGCTTCCTCACAGCCTGTGCTATGCAGGTGGCAGAACTTTGCTGAAAGAAAAGTGAGGCGGGCGTGAAGAACTTGCTGATGAAGATCAAGGACTGCAGCCTTCAGGGTGAATGACAACTCAAGGTAAAAATAATAAAAATTCTCACTACTGGAGCAGGATAAACTGAGAAAAGACTGAAGTTATCAAGGATTTCATTGTGCTTGAATCCACCATCAGTGTTCATGGAAGCAGCAGACAGATCAAAAGACACATTTGCATTGGGTCAATCTGCTGCACAAGGTCTCTTTAGAGTGTTGAAAAGCAAGGATGTGACTTTGAGGGCTAATGTGCACCTGAACCAAGCCATGACATCTTCAGTGACTTTGCATGCGTGTGAAAGCTGGACGTTGAATAAAGACCAAAGAAGGATTGATGCGTATGAACAATGGTGCTGGTGAAGAATTTTGAAAGCACCACTGGCTGCCAAAAGTACAAAGAGATCGATCTTGGAAATACAGCCAGAATACTCCTTAGAGGCAGAGATGGCAAGACTTTTTCTCACGTATTTGGGATATGTTGTTAGGACACACCGATCCTTGGAGAAGGATGTCATGTTTGACACAGTTGAGGGGCAATGAAAAAAAAGGAAGGCCCACAACAAGATGGATTGGCACAATGACTGCATCGATGGACTCAACATAGAGTCAATGTGAGGCTGGTACAGAACTTTTTGTTCTGTGGTATGCAGAGTCACTGAATCAGAACCAAGTCGACGGCACTTAACAACAGCCACTACGAGGTTTTCATGGCTGTAATCTTTGGGAAGCAGATCTCCAGGCCCTACTTTTCAAGGACTTTCAAACAGCCAACCTAAGAGATTTAACAGGTGCTATAATCCCCACTCCTCTTGGCTAGCTGCTAGAGTTATGGCCATGTTACAAACCCAGGGGTAAAAACATAAGGGTTACAAGTACCTTGCCCAAGACCACATTACGAGGAATAAAATCAACATGATTGATGGCTTATTTTGTGCTAAGTATTGCTCAAATGCTATGTATCTACCCTTCAAAGACCCCCAGGAAGAGGTAAGTGCTACTTTTATTCCAACTTTACAAATGAGGACTTGGGGCACTGAGAAGTCAGATAAGTTTTCCAAGGATAAGTGGGGAAACTGGGATCTGATAAAACCTGACATTCTTAACCATTTTTGTGTCATTGCATGATACCAGGGTCTCAATTTTTCCCATCTCTCTGTTTGAAGGGTTTTTATTTTTAAATTCTGCCAAATGGCAAGCTAGGGGGAAAGTCAACTTCTGCTGCTTATTTAGGAAAACTTCTACATGTGACCTCCTCTCTGGGGTGCGAACAATAAGGCGGGGGGGGGGGGTGTTTGAGAAGTGACACATTAGACAGTGTAAGATATGAAGAGGTAACAACAATTTGTAAATTGTTGGAAGTTCATGGGGGAGGAGAAGGGAGAAGGGGAAATATGGGGAGTTGGAATTAAAAAAATAAAGAACTAGAGGAAAGAAGGGAAGAGGAGCTTATGCTGGAGGGGTTCAAGTAGATAATGTAGATGAATGTGGCAACATGTCTTCAAATATGCTTAATACATTGTATTAAATGTTGCAAGAGCCCCCAATATTAAAAAAAAAAAAAGCTACTATCTATTGATCATCTATGGTCACTCCATGTGTGTCAGAGTAGAGATGTGCTTTGTAGGGATTTCCATGGTCGATTTTTCAAAACACATCATCAGACCAATAGCAACTGGTCATTGGCCAGTCACCAGATGCCAGGCACTGTCCTGAATGATCCTCCTCTAGCGTTTTCATTAGTCCTTGCAACATCCCCATTAAGGAGGCATTATTATTCCTATTTTACAGTTGGGAAAACCATATCAGGGAGATAAAAGACTTGTTCAAGATCCAGGCTTCTAATTCCAAAGACCAAGCTCCTTCCACCCCATTGCTGCTCTTCACAGATGTCAATCAACAATGCAGAAGTCACCAGAAATCCCAGCTGTCCTGCTCCCCATGGTCTCTCAGCACCCTACTCACCAATGGCCCCCAGGGTCACAAGCGGGTTCTGCCGAGGGCTGATGTGCTTGTCATAGGGCCGGTTTCCGTACATGTGGGCCGCACTGTTGACCAGCCAGGTGACGTTGAGTGAGATGGTATAGCGGAGGACGGAGGCCAAGAAGTAGGAATTCCACAGACTCTCTTCCCAGATGTACCAGGGCACCAGCGTGGGGATCAGGAAGCACATGAGCACCACACTGATCTTATAGTACCTGGAAGAAAAGATACATTGTCATGGTGATGGTGACAGTGGGAGCAGGCTGCAAAAGCTACAAGAGTTGGTTTGCAAGGAAGAAGCCCAAGATAGGGCCTGTGCTAGTCAGCTTCTTCAATTCTTTCTATATAATTTATACTCTTCTGTGCGTCACTCTATGATGGAGTCACAAGCCCAAATACCTACAAGGACAAGGCGGAAAATACAAATCTGAGAATCGAGGCAGGCCAACTGCTGTGGGAAGTGGTAGGACCAGTGGCATTGATCGGAGTGGCTAATATGATCCTGTGTTGCTAGTCAAACCCTATGCACCTTAGAGTTACATTGTCCTATAAGCCACCACCAGTTTGAGACATGGCCCAGAGATTTCTTTCATCAACCAATCAACTGTTCTTTCTTAAATAATTCTCAGATACATGGTAGTACATTAATTCAGCATAATAAAATGAGGTAAGCAAAATATTCTTTGTGCATCCAAGATTACTTTCTAAACCACTATGAAAATAAGCAGTAAGGAGAGAAATGGATGTGTTTATCCTCAAAAAATATAATCATGAAAAAGCAGACCTACAGATTGGGTCTCTGATAGATCTCTTTTCTTTTCACAGATGAGGGACTTGGGACAACTTTACCATCACACAGAGATTGTTATAACCTTGATCTGGTGAATAAACCATGGTGTAATATGATACTTGGTCATGGGGATCTGGTACTGGGGGCCTAAGTGGAGGGAGGATGTTTTGAGAGTGATGATGGCAACAAGTGTGCAAATGTGGTCTGCATACAATTGACATACGTATTGATCTTGATGGGAGTTGTATGACCCCCCCAATAAAATGATTTATTTTTTAAAAAGGAGGAGGAAAGAGGAGCTTATACCAAGGGCTCAAGTAGAAAATATTTGGAAAAGAAGATGGCAACATGTGTACAAATATGCTTGATATAAATGATGTATGGAATGTTATAAGAGCTGTAAGAACCCCCAATAAAATCACTGGGAAAAAAATAAATAAATAAAAATAAAATCATACTTGGCCTCTGGTTACAATGGGTGAAGGAGAAAGAGTTTTTGCATAGAGGGCATTGAGTTCTTTTTAATGGTGGTAGAACAATTTGAGAAGGAGACCAACAATGGTTGTACACCATGAAGAGTACAATTAGTGGCACTGAATTGTACATGTTGAAGTCATTGAATTGGTAAATGTTCTGTTTTATCTATTTTTACCAAAATTGAAAAAAAAATTACATGAATAACAATGAGGATAGGGGTGGAGGAGGAAGCAAATGTCCTAAAATTGACTGTGGTAAAGATTGTACAAGTCCAACTATCATGGTCCCAATTCTACCCTACAAATTCAGCTGGACTGGAGGACTAGAGGACTACATGGGTAGAGATGGGAAATGGAAATGCGGGGAACTCAGGACAGATGAACCCCTTGGGGCCAGTAATAAGAGTGGAGCTACTGGATGGGTGGAGGGAAGGTGGGCTAGAGAGAGGGAGCCAACTACAAGGATTTACATTTAACTTCCTATCAGGAGGACAGACATTGGAGAAGTGGGTGAGGGGAGACATGAGTCAGTGTAAGTTATGACAAAACAATAATAATTTATAAAGTACTGAGGGTTAGTGGGGGAGGGGGAGCAAGGACGGAGGGGAAAGGATGAGAAGCTGATGTCATGGGCTCAAGTGGAAAAGCAGATGTTTGGAGAACGATGACAGCAGCAGGCATGCGAAGATGCATGGCACAAGATATGTATTTATATATTGTAAAAAATGGGGCTGAGCCCCGGTGGCGTAGTGGTTGTGCGTGGGACTGCGGCCCACTGGGATGGAGGTTCAATTCCAGCAGTGGGGCTGGGCCTCCTACTCCCACCACCGGAGAGCAGTGATGCCCCCCCCCCCAAAAAAAATGATGTATGAGCCCCCAATGATTTTTTTAAAAAGATTGGACAAATCTTCTTGATGTGATTGAACTACTGAATCAGATGATATACGGATGAAGTGCCAATAAAACTATTTTTAAAAACACAGACCTATATGAAAGATCCACAATAGGCAAGTATATACAGACTTAAGTTTATGAGATAGGTTTATTTGCTGGGAAGGGGGACTCTTGCTTAGGGAATACACAGCTTCTGTTAGGGATGATGGAGAAATTGAGGAATGGATAGTAGTGATTGATGTATAGTATGTTGGGCAAAATTAAGGTCACTCAATTGTACATTTTTTAGCTATGCAAAGGCATTCAACTTTTTGGATCATAAACTATGGGTCACATTGTGAAAATAGGAATTTTAGAACATTTCATTGTACTCAAGTGGAACCTGTACAGAAATCAAAATTGTTCAGACAGAACAGGGTGATAGTGTATGATTTAAAATCAGAAAAGTTGTGCATTAGTACTGTAGCCTTTCACCATACTTACCATATTTACCTGTGTCTAGGCCGACCTATATATCAGCCAAGGCACCTAGTTTTACCACAGAAACTGCATAAAAAATGAATGGTCTGGCCCCATCATGCTTGGGTGAGGCACTGAGGGCATGCAGCAGAGCCACAGGGGGAGCAGAGTGATGAAAACCAAAAATAGACTTGGGAGACAAAGTGTGGCACCCCATCAGACTCAATTGGACAATACTCTTAAAGGCCAAAAAACAGATCTTGAACTATTTATAGGTTTTTCCATTTTTGCTAGTAGCTTTCTTTTTTGTTATTGTTATTTTGTTTTTTGTTGGTTTTAACTTCCTTTGTTGTTTTATTGGCTTCATCCGACTTTTGCGCTTATTGATGTATGTGCATGTCTATTTAGATAAAATAGGCAGGATAAACAATTTGGAGAGGAAATGAATGGGCACAATGGTTCTGGGAGAATACAGGAGAAGGAAAGGTGGGAGAAAGGAAGTGGGGCAGGGGGAAACCAACCCAGGACAAAGGAACAAGTGAACTAAAATCAATGGAAGGAAGGTCATAGGATGCCTAGCAGGTTTTAATCAAGGCCAATGTAGCAGTGAGGAATTACTAAACCCGAATGAAGGCCAAGGATGATGGTGGGACAAGAAAAAAGTAAAAGGAAATAGAGGAAAGAACCAGGAAGCCAAGGACATTTATGGAGACCTAAATACAGCTATGTACATATGTAAATAAATAAATAAATAATATATATATATATATATAATGAGAGGAAATAGAACTATGTACTTATACCTATATGTAAAGAATTAAGGTTGAAGATGGATATTGGGCCACGACTCAAGTACTTTCTCAACACAAGATCTTTGTTCTAATAACCCAGCATTCTGTGATGCTCACCGTCCTGACACAATTGCTGAAAACAAATGGGTGCATAAGCAAATGTGAAGAAAGCTGATGGTGCTCAGTTATCAAAAGATATAATATCTGCTCACCTATCAAAAGATATAACATCTATTACCTTATAGACTTGAAGGTAAATAAGCAGCCATCTAGTTCAGAAGCAACAAAGCCCACATGGAAGAAGGGCACCTGCTCGTGTGATGATGAGGTGTTAATGGGATCAGGTATCAGTCATCTAAGACCCAGAAATAACCATACCCAAGGTGAATGGGGTGGAGACTCAATGCCCATCTGTAGACAATTGGGCCTCCCCTCACAGCAGGTTAACAGGGGAAAGATGAGTCAGTCAGGGTGCAGAATAGCACCGAAGAAACACACAACTTTCCTCTAGTTGTTTGGTGCTTCCTTCACCCCACTACCATGACCTCCATCTTACCTTACAAATAGGATTAGACCAGAGCATGCACATGTTACACTGCCACAGCACAGGAAATTCAGGATAGACAAACTCCTCTAGGCCAACAATGAGAGTAGAGACACCAGGAGGATTAGGGAAGGTGAGGGAGAGAAGGTGGGGGAGATCACAAAGATCAACCTATAACTCCCCCCCAAGGGAACAAATAATGGAAAAGTGAATGAGGGGCGATGGAAGATGAGGTAATATATGAAAATAATAATCTGTGCCTTATCAAGGGTTCGTGAGGGAGGGTGATTGGGGAAGGAGGGAGAAGAAATGGGGAGCTGATATCAGGGGCTCAAGTGGGAAGAGAAAGAGAATGATGCTGGTGGCATATGTGCAAATGTGCTCGACTCACTGGATGAATGTATGGATTGTGATAAAAGATGTAAGAGCCTCCAATAAAAGTATGTTTTAAATACATAATATTTAGATGCAACAAAGGATCCCAGATCAGATCCTCAACAACAACGATTAAAGAAAAATATTAGGTCACTTAATGAAATGTAAATAAAATCTTTAGATAAATCTTCCCAAAAAGGTGCTGAAAAACTCAGCCTACATGAGTACATACGGCACTCAATTTGCTGGCTGAACAAATACTCCCAGACTATCTGAGAAAGAATTAGGCATCAAGATTGGAAAAAGACTTATTAACAACCTTTGATATGCAGATGACACAACTTTGCTTGCTGAAAGTTAATAGGACTTGAAGCATTTACTGAGAAAGATCAAAGACTACAAGCTTCAGTATAGATTACAGCATAAATAAAACAAAAATATTCACAACGGACCAATAGACAGCATCAAGATAAAGAGAGACACGATTGATGTTAGCAAGGATTTCATTTTCCTTGGCTCCACAACCAATTTTCATGGATGCAGCAATCAAGAAATCAAATGATGCACTGCATTGGGCAATATGCTGTGCAAGACTTCTAAAGCAGTGAAGTTGTTTGGAGAACGAATGCGCACCTGAACCAAGCCATGGTATTTTCAATCACTCCCTATGCATGCGTGTTGGACAATGAGGAAGAGTGAAGAAGAGAAGTATTTGAATTGTGGTGCTGGAAAAGATTATTGAAAATCCCATGGACTAACAAAGGGACAAACAGATCGGTCTTGGAAGAAGTCCAGCAGTGAGGTTGCTCCTTAGGGGCAAGGATGGCAAGACTTCATCTCACACATGTTGGAGAGACCAACCCCTAGGGAAGCACATTGTGCTTGGTAAAGCAGAGGGAAGGCTCTCGATACGGGGTTGGCACAATGGCTGCAACAGTGGGCCTGGGCATAGGGACACTTGTGAGGAGGGTGTCTTGTTCTGTTGAATGTAAGGTTCCTATGGGTCAGAACTAGCGACAAGAGGACTGACTTTTCAGATCTGATTATGGGTGTGGAGCAAGCCTCCTCTTAGTCTTTATGATTTCATGTGCACAGAAGCAGAGCATAAGGCAAGGGATTGTGTGAGGGCAGTGGAGAAGTGATCATAATAATGGGAGTGGACAACTGGGAAGAGTAACCCAGGAAAGGAGGGAGCACTGAGTATGAGGTCTGTCATTGCCCAGCTGTGGGCAACTGAATGTAGACTCTAACGGAGCAGAATAGACTGCAGATTTATCCACTTGAGGAGTAGGCGAAGGGACCCTTTCCCCACTGGCTCCAGTTCCCCAATGGACAAGGGATGCTGTGTGACTCATTTACACTGTCAGGTTAGCTGAGGTCAGAAAGACTGAGTGAATTCCATAAGCATTGCAGGTGGGTTTCAGTGGAAGAGTAGCCTGGGCAGGAAGTAAGAGACTGATCAAAGTGCTGCTGCGTGGCAGCAGGCAGCCGCAGCAACTGGAAGGCCTTGTGGACGGAGAGAAAGTGAGGTGAAGCAGCCCACACAGGGAACAATTGAAGTCCAAATACAAAAAGCTAATACCGACTTGACTGGGTGGTACAAACTGCCAATGTGCCCTGTTGCGAATCAGAAGATTCGAATCCACTCAGGGGCAGCTCAGAAAAAAGATCTGGTGACCTTTCAATCCTATGAAGCATAGTTCTACTCTGACACAAGTGAAATCACCGTAAGTTGGAATCAACTTGAGGTCAACTGTTTTTGTTTTAACTGTGTCATTACTATGAGAGCCAGAACTATGCTGAGGTCGTCACGACTATTTTGATGAGGTTTTCCCGTGTCTTGACTCACTTTGTTCAAAACAATAAGGGATAATTAACACTTTATAGATGAAAAATGGAGCATCAGCAAAGTTATAGAGCTGGTCTAAGGTCACAGGACTAAAAGGGTCAACATTCATAGGATTCTAGGCAGCATCATTGTAAAGCTCACCCTCGTACTCTGCCCTACAACGACATGGAATCATGCAATGTGCTTTGTAGATTGCTAGCTATGCAAGGGTGCATTTCCATAGTGATAAATATGATAAATACGAGCATGGATGTCACTTTGAGAATTAAGGTGTACCTGATCTAAATCATGGCATTTTCAATCATGTCATCATTTCAATAAGAAAGCCCTGTGCAAAAGTTCCACTCACTGGGTCACTGTGAGTTGGAGTTGCCTTGGAAACACTTTCACCAGCATACCATATGCATGTGGAAGTTGGACAATGACTACAGAAGAACTGACCAAAGAACTGATGCATTCGAATTTTGGTGTTGGTGAAGAACAGTGGAAAGGACTGCGGGCTGTCAGAAGAACAAATGAATTCATTTTGGAAGAATGCGCCATAAACACAGGTGCGGTGGGAGATGGAGGACAGTAAGACATGGTCACAAGTACTTTGGGCATGCTATCAGGAGAGATCAGTCCCTGGAAAAGGACATCACGTTTAGTAAAGTCGAGGGCCAGTGAGAAGGGGGAGGTCTGTCAAGGAGATAGCTTGATACAGCAGCTGTAACAATGGGCTCAAACATAACACTTGTGAAGATGGTACCCGGCAGGGCAGTATCTCATGCTGTTTGGCAATGAGTCCATATGAGCTGGAAACACCGGGATGGCACCTAACAACATCCGTTTTCATTGGGCAATACCTTCGTCATCGGGGCTCACTTTCCCACTGCTGGGTGACAGCATTTTAGAGGAAAGAGGGTGCCTGGGGTTCAGTTAAGGGAGTTATGGCTGACCGGGCAACGGCAACAGAAGACTGACAGACTGGAAGTCTTAGCCTAGGCTCCCTAGAGGTGCATGCAGCTGGCTTGTGTGAGTGCTCAGATGAAGGAGGAAGGTGGGGAGAGACTGGCCCACAGTGAGTTCCAGAAGACCTGAGGGGAACTCTGGGACTGGGTGGCCCTCTAGAGTCATCCTGAATTGAAAGGTAGTTCCTTATCATTCAGTTATGGGCCTCGGGGTGACCCTGGGAGGAGCTAACCCTTGAGTGGGGCATTTCTCTGCAGGTTCAAGCTGTTAGGTACCATCAAGTAGGCTCTGACCCATAACACAACAGAGCAAGACACTGCCCAGTCCCGCGCCGTCCTCAGAATCCGTCCTATGCTTGAGCCCATGGTCATGGCCCTGTGCCAATCTCCTGGAGGGCCTTCCTCTCTTTTGCTGACCTTCTACTTTACCAAACATGCTCTCCTTCTCTAGCTGTCTCTCCTAGCATGTCCAGAGTGGGTAAGACAAAGTCTCGTCATCCTTGCCTCCAAGGCGCACTCTGGCCTCACTTCTTCCAAGACAGCCCATGGTACTCCCAACATTCTTCTCCAGCACCACCCCTCAAATGCCTGGACTCTTCTTCAGTCTCCTTTATTCAGTGACCAACTTTCCCTGCACGTGGGTGAAAACAATTCCCAGAAAGTGGGGTGGGGGGAGTGGCTAAAGGAGGAGGGACTATCAGCAGAGGTTCCAAGAACCCTGGAAAGCCTAATGGGAAGTGTGTGATGAGCAGGGGGACTCTGCAGGGAGAGTGAAGGAAGGTGCCCAGAGCCAGGACCTCTTCTCCCCATGGACCTCTGAGGAAGAGAGTGCTGCCGAAACCGCTGATGTCATTTAACAACTTAGCTGGTCCGTCTCCTCCTTCTGCTCTCTGAAACGCAACCCAGTGCCCTTGAGGCATCTTTCCCCAGCTGCTCAGAGCCAGGGACTTGCCCTCCTTTCGCTCCTGAAAAGAAGCAGGAGCAGGAAACACAGGCATGGAGGAAGTCTCTGGTGCTGGGGGCTGGGCTGCGTCACTCAGTGAGGAGCTTGCAATGGAGGGCCATCGCTGGAGGGGCGCCGGCTCCTGCTCCTGCTCTGGTCTCCATCACATCCTACATGATCTGTCTGCTTTGCTGTGACTCCAGGGTCCCGGTGGTGCCCCCGTAGCTGTTAGTTACCATCAAGTAGCTGCTTGGCTGCTAACAAAAAGGCTGATGGGGCAGCCACAAAGCAGTACTTTGGGGGAAAGTCCCCAAGACTCGTTCCTATTGGGATCACAGACTGGAAATCCGTATGACCCAGCCCCGGTGACTCGGAGTTTACTTGGGAACACTTTGACTGCCAGGCTCGCACCTGGACCTGCCTCCTTTCTTTGTACTTTTCAAGGAAGTGACCTGCTAGCAGGGGAGCTGGGTCCCTTTGGAGGAGTAGTCCAGCCACAAAGCTTCCCAAGTGTCAGCAGAAGACAGCCTCCGTTTCACCTCTGGACCCAGCCGTGGCCCCAAAGGCCTCTTGATCCAAAAAGCCACTCCTGTAAAAAGCCACTGTCCTTGCCCAGGTCATCAGCAACGCTTTTTAGCAGCTCTAATGCTAAGGTTGCTCTCTGAGTGTTCTTCCTAGTAATGTACTTAAGCGGCTGCTTTATGCCAGAAGAATGGATGGAAACGGAGGGGTTTTAAGGGGACATGGTGAGTCTCGATGGGATTGCCAATAAAATGGGTCTCGATGCTGATAATGGTCCAAAACTCTCACCTGCCATTTCCAATGAGCTCAGCAATTCTTCCCCTGAGCACTCCTGCCTCCTTGGCACCATAAGCCTAGGGCAGCTGGTCTCCATTTAATTAGCCACTGCCCTTCGAGGCTACAAATAAATGTGGGGTGGTTCCCCGCTTCCTTGATAATAACATTCCAATCTCAACTCTGAGCCAAGCATGCGAGGAGCAATTCCTCCAAAGTGCTCCTCCAGTCCTATTACTTCTAACCAATCCCTCCTCGTGGACAAGATTTCTTTTCCTCAGTTGGGGACAAAGAGGAGGGCTGGCTGAGGAGGGGCCGTCAATGTGGCCCTCTGGTCTTTTTGCTACATTGGTTTTATGTTGTGCCTCATCACAGAGCATTGAACAACCAAGCAAAGAGCCGTCTATCAAGCAGAAAATCAAACTCACTGGCACTGAGTCGATGCCAATTTGCAGAACAGAGTAGAACTGTCCCAGTAGCTTTCCAAGGCGGTAATTCTTTGCGGGAGTAGAAAGCCAAGCTCTTCTCCCCTGGAGGGGCTGGGGGGTTTGAACTACTGGCCTTGTGGTTAGCAGCCCAACTCATAGGCAGTATGCTGCCAGGGCTCCTTACCACACAGAACAGGGACTCACTAAATAATTGATGAATGACTAAATAAATGATACTTTGGGTGTCGACTTAGAAATTTTAGCTTCTTAGGGAAGTAAAAACACTACAATAATTTCAGAAGGGTAAAGAGTTGAGAGAGATGAAATGCCAAGGTCTTCCCCAAACAACACAAATCACACAATAAATGTGAAGCTTTCTTCTGGATTCTTCATGACATGGTCCTCTCTCAGATTGATGGGAGCACAGAATGCTGTACAGAAAGGCAACAAGTTGGTTAAATACATTCTTGCCTATTTAAATTGGCAGTTTCTGAGCACAAGCTTCTAGGTCATTGTTTGAGGTATAAAATATGGCAAAATTTGGCAATATTGTAGATTAACTGCCAATACTCACAAATGTGGTCTTTGGTGTGTTAGTGACTTCCTCTCTGATGTTCTCTTAAGCTAGGCCCTGTATTTATCAAGGGAGAATATGAAAGGAATGAATATTAGAGGGAAAGGATGGTGTGTTAAGTCAGATTGACTAGAGAAACAAATTTAGTGACATGTACCTATGTAAATGAAAGAGCTTTCTATCAAAAAGTAATCATATGTGGAGACATCCCAGCCCAGTTCAACTCAGGTTCATAAGTCTGATGTGGTCCATAAGTCTCTCTTCAGACTCACAAGCCCACGAGTAGTGATGCAGCATACAGGAAGACCACAGGCCGGTGGTACGAGACATGTGGAGTCAAGGTCAGTGGAAACATGGCAGGGCTCTTGCAACTCTCAAGGCCATCGTCAGAGCCCCAGCAAGCAGGAAGGTGATAGGGCAGAGAGAGGGGTCAGTTCTGTTTGCCTTCTTCTTCTATGAAAGGCTTAGGACCCCAAGGACATGTCATCAGGCTATGACCTGATTGACAGATCAGGCTTTACCGCTACACATTCGTAAAACTCAAGTGGACATGACATCATCTATCACAGATGGTAGGAGTGAGTCTGAAAGTCACACACACACACACACACACACACACACACGGAGAAATAATAACTTTCTTCCAGAGATCTGAAACCAGCGATCTGTGTTTAAGCCAAAAACACCAAAGGAAAAAACACATGCTCATTTTATAGGCGATTCTAGAGCACTGTCTACAGTTGAAAGTGGTGGTTTATGAGACTAGGTCAACAAGAGATGGTGTCAACCTTTCCACTGCTCACCAGCCAGCACTTTCTCATCACTCCAATACCACAATTGGCAGCTATTTTTTCAGGATTTTGTTCAAGATCAGAAGTCCATTTTCACAGAATCAAAAGCGATCACCCCCAACAATGCTCCAATCCAAGAAAGCTGTGAATGTGGGCCCTAACCCTTCTGCTTCTGCACCTCTTTGAAAAACAGCCTCGTTTTAGTCAAGCAGACCACAACAAAGAGAACAGAAATCCTTGGGACCAGAATTTTATTCTGTGGAGAAGAACGGCTTTGGGATTTCATCTAGAGTTCTTCAAAGCGAGGTGTGAGACGCATCTTAAAACTCTCATTTTTCTTTAGATGAAAAGAAATTGGTGTTCTCGGTCTGCAGGCACCCTCCTGGTGCTTTGCTCACCTTGAGGCCAGCAGCACTGCGCTGGTGTGTGACATTCTGAGAGGGAAAGCTATTAGGGCCTGAGAGTAGGTGACATTACCGGCCAACTTCCAGGGACACGCAGGGCTCGGGAGGGGCAGCCCCAGGCAGAGAGAATGTGAACAGGGAGAAACAGAACAGCGGGTCCAAGCATGAGCGATGAGCTGTCGTTGGCATCGTGATTAAACATATGTGGGTTTTGCAATTTCACTGAAAACCCAACCAGAAACTCACTTTTCCCCTACCATCTTTGTAAAATTATCTGGATTGTTGACTTCGCTTTGGGGGACCAAGGAAATACCCCGGCAGTTGCTAAATGAATGAAACCTTTTCTTCCCCATGAAGAAGTGGAATATGATTCACGTGGATGCTGATGTGAAGCTCCGAGGGAGTGAGGGAGCAGGAGCCTTTGGAGATGGGCAGAGTCCTCCAGACCCTTTGGTTGTTTAAAGAAAGGACTTGTGGTTGTCGCTTGAAGTGTGCACTGGAAGTCTGAATCACTGCAGATCTGGCTTTGACACCACCACCACCACTCCACCACCCCCATCATCCTTGACATCACTTCTGTGCTTCTCCGAGATGAGCATTCCCGGAAGAGGACATCTTTTCACTGGACTGTCTGAATGCATAATCTCCTGGCTGCGTCTCCTCGCCCACGGACAGAGAGATGGCCAACCATCACTCCAGGAAAGCATCTCCTTCAGATCCTAGCCATGCAGCAGGGGGACTTTTGCGACATCCCATTGTCATTCTCTCTCCACCTTCCGCTTTATTTGCTTTTGGAGATTAGTTTCATCCACCTATTTGAATTTAATTTGTCTTTGAACAAACAGGTTGTGCTAATTCACTAAGCAGTGGTCCAGAAGATAAATGCGATCCATCAAGGATTTCAACATTAAAAAAAAAAAAGCCGCTTCATTCCTACTTCATTACCAGCAAAGTGCTTAAAGAGAATACCCAGGCGTACTAATTGTCCTGATCACTCAGTGTGCTCTAAGGAAGGCTCAGCTTTGAATCCATCACAGGGGATGGTAGTTTCTTTGAGGGGAGAGCTTTTCTCTTGTTAAATTCTCAACGCTCACAGTTCCCTGAATGCAAAGAGCTCGTGAACACAGTAGGTACAAAGTCAGCCATGGAGATGCTGAAGTGCCCTAGGAGGAGATCAGTAAACCTC